>PVKA01001821.1:39892-137175 GCA_004027165.1 Ctenomys sociabilis | reverse complement strand
TCCCTCCTGATTTCTCTCTATCTTTCTGTTGGTCATCTTCCCCTTCCTCTTTGGGTTCCCCTTCGATATCAGGGTCTGCGGGATCAGGCTCAGAGGGGCATCGAGACGCTCCACGAGAGCTCTCAGATCTCGCTTTCTCTAGAGCCTGTCTCGCCTCTCCTAACTCAAGCGGGGTCTCAGGCGCGTCTGGAGCGCTGTGCGCGTGACCCATAGCGAAAGAAGAACCACTCCCCTTATATGGGAGGACAAACGCCTTTATTTTTCAGGCAAAAACCCACTCCCCTTATATGGGAGGACAAACATTCCCCATGGTGTCGCGACCACCCAGGGCCAGGTTAAGCCTCCGCTTACCTGCAGGTACGTACCAAATCTCCAACTCGATCCAGGCTAGGCAGAGTCCCCGTATGGGCCACCAAGTTGTCCGGCGCCGCTCCCGTCCCACGGAAGAAGACACTCAGACACTCAGCAACGGGTTCAGCAAGCCTTTATCGAGTGGGATGCAAGCCTCTATATGCGTCCGCTACCCGCGGCTCCTATCGTGCAAGCATGGCGAATCTTGTGATACAGCAAGCTATATAGATTTCACAAACCAATCACAATTGCACACGTGTTTAAATAGCATTGGTGGGATCATAAAAAACGGCGGGCCTTTCTCTGAACAGGAGGGGCCCAGGCACAGCAACAAAAACCCAGAAGCCAGAGGTGGGCGCTATCTTAGCAGACACAATGGGCGGGGGAGCCAAAAGCGGCCGCCATCTCAGAGCGGCTCCCGACAGAATGTGCCAGGATATTTCTAGGTGATCTCTTTGTTGGGTACCAATCTCCTCCTTTTATTTTTTCTATAGTAAGTTTTAATGTTTGGTTAGCTCTTTTCACAATACCTTGACCTTGGGGATTATAAGAGATAACGGTAATGTGAACAATATTGAATTTCTTACAGAATTGTGAAAAGGTGGAGCTAGTATAGCCATTATCTGTTTTAATTTGTTGAGGATAGCCCAAAACAGCTAATGCTTGGAGCACATGGGTCATGACATGTTTAGTGGCCTCTCCAGTTTGAAGGGAGGCATATATAAATCCACTAAAGGTGTCTGTGGTCACATGAATAAATTTAAGATTGCCAAAATCTGACAAATGAGTGACATCCATCTGCCAAAGGGTGTTTGGTATCAGTCCCCATGGGTTCACTCCAAGATGAGGAACTAGAAGATGAACAGCACACAAAGAACAATTATTAACAATTTGCCTGGCCTGCTGTTTTGTGATCTTATGAATAAACTGTAGGGAGTGAACATTCAAGTGATGGAGTTGATGTGTTTGTATTGCCGAGGCGACAACATCCTTACTATGTGTAAGGAGGGAGCAGAAAAGAACAGAAGGCTTAGTAGCGGCATCGGCTAACCTATTTCCTAAAGAGAGAGGCCCCGGAAGGTCAGTGTGAGCCCGCAGGTGTCCTATATAAAATGGCTGAGTTCTTTTGTTAATCATTTGCTGTATTAGGGTAAACAGATGTCCAACCTTAGATGCCTGCTTTATTTGTCCTACAGTCTCAAGTACAGGATAGATTGGGCAATATATGCACTATCTGTGTAAATATTAAGGGAGCAATTTGGAAAAGCTAAAAAGACCACTCCAATGGCTATTAATTCAGTTATTTGGTCTGATGGACTGTCCGTCTGAAATGTAATCATTGGATCTTGAAAAACATAAGCAGTTATTCCTGATGAGGAGCCATCAGTATAGACTGATAATGCATTTTCTAAAGGTTTATAGGATGTATTTTTAGGAAAGACAAAATCATGGTGATTTGCAAAGTCAGTAAGTTTATCAGGGGGATAATGATCATCAATGTTTCCCACACAGGAGGCCAAGGCCACAGGCCAACACTGCGTTGTTTGTAACACCCAATCAGCTTCCTCTCCAGAGAAAGGCTGGACGATAAAATTAGGTTCCTTGCCACAGTAACACCTTCCCTGCTTTCTACCTAAAATTATAAGATCAGAGACAGCCTGATAATAAGGTTCAAGGACCCTTTTTTGGTGTGGTCGACAAATGTATCCACACGGGGTGGGGGCGTGCCAGGAAACAGCAGTAGGGGAAGACTTTGTTCTGAGAACCAGGAATCCCAAGGGCTTTTTGTAATTTATAAAGGTGATTGCTTGTTCTCAGACGGGGTTTTCAACCAGGCTTAAAGCCTGCCTGCCCTCTGGGGAAAGTTTAAGGGGGGATGTTGGGTCGGCATCACTTTGTAGGATGTCATATAAGGGTTTTATTTCTCCTTTGGGAAGTTTTAGGTAAGGTATGAGCCAGTTAATGTCTCCTAAAAGTCTTTGGAAATCATTTAGACTAGTCAATTTATCCAACCTTAACTGTAGTCTTTGTGAGAAAACCTGGGACCCTTCATCTGAAAGCCTAGATAAGTGTAGGGGTCCGCGAGTTGAACCTTGTCGGGGGCAATTTGTAGCCCTCTATTGCTTAAAGTTTGCTGTAGCTCTTGATAACATTGTAGGGTAGCAGTTCGATCCTTTCCAGCTATCAATATGTCATCCATGTAATGGATGATATACATCTCTGGCCAATGGTCTCTCACATTCTGTATGATCGAGGCCACAAAGGACTGGCACAAGGTGGGACTATTTGCCATTCTCTGAGGCAAAATGCGCCATTGGAATCTCTGCATGGGAGCCTTGAAATTGGCAGTGGGTAAACTAAAGGCAAAACACCTCTGATCCTCTGGATGGAGGGGAATGTTGAAAAAGCAATCTTTTAGGTCAATAACCACTTTAAAATAATTAAGAGGTATGGCCACAGGCGAAGGGAGGCCTGATTGCAGGGCCCCCATCACTACCGTAGTTTTGTTTACTGCCCTAAGGTCCTGCAAGAGTCCCATCTGCCTGACCTTTTTCTAATCACAAAGATAGGTGTATTCCAAGGGGAATTACTGGAAACAACATGAGCAGCGTCGCTGTGGAGCTGTTCCTGCACCAGCTGCTGAGCGGCCATCCATTTTTCAGTTGTAAAGGGCCACTGATCAACCCACACAGGATCATATGAAAGCCAGATGATTTTATCTGCATGAGCCGCAGGAAGGTCAACAGCCCCTGATAAAAAGAAGCCAGGCCCACCTTGTCATTTTTTGGTGGAACTTGCATTGATACTGTAATTTCAGAGTTGGTCTTCCCCAAGCCTTGGCCTGGCAAATATCCCTTGTTCAGCATTTGTGTAGTGATAACAGAGTTAGGATTACCTATAATCATTTCTACCTGAGACAGGAGATCTCTGCCCCAAAGATTAACTGGCAACCTAGCTATAACGTAAGGCTGTATGGTGCCCTGGTTGCCTTCTTGATCTTTCCATGTTAGGATTTTTGCACTTCTTTTGGGATTTCAGCTCTGGCCTATCCCCTGGAGGTAAGTCAGTGTGTCATGCAGAGGCCACAGCCCTGGTCAATCCTCTACTCTGATGATAGTGATGTCAGCACCTGTATCTATTAGGCCAGAGAATTGCTTGCCGTCCAGGTAGAAGGCCATTAGGGGTTTTTTGTGGTGAAATTGCCTAACCTGAGCCCAAAAGACATTTGAGGACCCAAAACCCTGACTTCCCCTTGACTGAGCCATAACAGGGTTTATATTATTAGCTAGTGGCAGGAGAAGCAACTGGGTGATCTTTTGGCCGGCAGAGATGCTAGCAACACCCAACAAAGATGAAACCATGATCTTAATCTCATCTAAATAAACATTATTGATCACTCCCGGAATGACTTAAGGGCCCTGAAGTGCCACACTACCACATCCGATCAAAAGGACAAAGGTATTCTTAGGCAATGGGCCAAAAACACCCGTGGGAAGGAACTGAATTTCATCCTCAGGGGTCAATTCTGTTTGGGTGGTGGCACTGAGGTCCAATCCTGCACTCCTGGGCATGGCTCTGATGAGGTCTGAAATGGATTGTTGGTGGGAACAAAGCTGACTGTCCCTTGATTTTTATCTGGATGCAGGGGTCTGGGGCTGGCCCCTCTTCCCGTTTCCCTGGTTTGGGGGAAGAATATTGCCATCTTTATCCCTTTTTGACTTGCATTCACTTGCCCAATGGTTACCCCACTTGCAACGTGGGCAAGGCCCTGGTTTTTGGGTCCCTCTCGCTGCTGCTCCTTTCCGCTACAGTCTTTAGCCATATGCCCAATTTTTCCACAAAACAATTAACTTTGTTCTTCTCCCTCTGAGAGAGAAATTGCCTGACAGTATATCCCGGCTGCGCCGCAGCCATGGCAAGACCCTGTTGATAGGCTGGCCCTATTTCTGCACAAAGGCGAATATAGCCCGAGAGGTCAGACCCCTTTTTGTGGGGCGTATTGCGGCCTGGCACACGATATTCGCGTTCTCAAAGGCCAGTGGTTTAATTAAGTCAGAATTGGATTCCACATTACCAAACAATCTTTCAGCTGCCTGAAGCAGCCGATGTGTGAAATCTGAAAAGGGCTCCTCTGGTCCTTGTTTAATATTGGTCAATGAAGCAGTAGCTTCCCCACGGGAGGGTAATCTCTTCCATGCTCCAGCTGCGGCTAACTGAACCTGAGCAAACAGTCCTGCATCATATTGGGATTGGGCTTCAGAGGTAGAAAAATCCCGAGCCGGCCAGCATGTCATAAGTCCAGCCATTTCTGGCCTCTGCATTTCTCTTTGCTATGGAATCACAATTCTCAAGGTATTCCAACTTCCAGAGCAAATAATCTCCACCAGATAAAGCAGCCTTGGCTAACGTGTGCCAATCTTTAGGGGTGAGCCATCCTTGGGTCATGGAATCCAGTACAGTGAGTGTATAAGAGGCCGTCGTGTCATACTGTGTAACACCAGCCTTTAACTCTTTTAGCAGTTTTAGATCAAAAGGTGTGTGCGTTCTCATAGTCTGAGGCTGTTCCCCTTCGTTTCCCGCCCTTTGTGTTTCAGTTACAGGAAATGCCCAGTCAGCGGCCATCTGGTTCTTAGGATTTGGCCTAGAAGGGGGAAGTAAAATGGCGATGCCTCGTGGTCAGCCCTCTTACTGAGAATTACTGAAAGCTCTTGGGTGAGGTCAAAACACTGTTTGTCTAATTGAATCTGTTTCCGGAGGTCTCTAACTTTATTTTCTAACCCCTTAATCACGTTAGAAGACGCCCCTTTTTCCTTCAAGTTCGGAGAGGGTGGAATCTGTGGCAATCGCGGGCGGTATTTAGCGGCGTCATCGCCCAGGGTTTTCCAGTCTATAGCTTTCTCCTCAGAGCCGCCGTTATTAAATGTCAGATTCTGAAGGGTGGACAAATCAGGGTACACGCTGGGAACCTCGGGGGCAGTGAGCGGCTGGGAAGTCCCA
The DNA here is from genome assembly GCA_004027165.1 of Ctenomys sociabilis. Classification (NCBI taxonomy): domain Eukaryota; kingdom Metazoa; phylum Chordata; class Mammalia; order Rodentia; family Ctenomyidae; genus Ctenomys; species Ctenomys sociabilis. Next base: position 131,826 of record PVKA01001821.1, on the reverse strand, counting down.
GCCTCTTTATCAAGAGGAGCAAGAGTAGTCAATCCCTCCGAGTCCTCCTCAGAGGAGAGAGAGTCAGAGTCAGCCTGGGAAAAGGCGGTTACAGGAACCGTTTCCGGTCGGAAGACCCTATAGGAATCTTGCAGGGTGCCTCCCACCCACTGCCATCTGCTAGAGTCGATCGCTGCCTCCAAGGGGAGCCAAGGGCACACTTTATGTATAAACTGAAAATATTCACGTAATTGTTTTGCTTCAACCTTTACTCCTCGCGCCTTTAATGCTTTGCTTAAGCTGTCGACAAAAATCTTGTGTTCACGTAATACCTGTCCCATTGTCTGAGGGAGGGAGAAAAAAGGGTTCTGTCCACTTACCGAGGTCCAGACATCACAGCAGGCACCTGCAGCACGGGCCTCCTTCACCGCTCACTTGGACGGTTCCGTCGCTGAATCCTCCGTACCGGTTGCCCCACGCTGGGCGCCACTTGTCCCGACAAGTGGGTCAGTCAACGTGGGTCACCTGGGAGAGGAGCGGGGAATGGAGGAGGGAACAAAGGACAGGAGACGTGAGAAATGGAGACAAGACAGGATTCTGATCAAGTCTCATTTATTCAAGGAAGCGACACGGCTTTTATAGCAGGGGAGAGGACGTCAGTGTCACCGATGACGCGGGCGTACTAAGGCAATCTTATAGGCTAGAGGCACTCATGTGATCCACTGGGGGAGTATGCGGCAGGAAGTCATGATGTGGCAGCTTTGTAGGAAGAGAAATCTATTTCCATAAGAAAATGGAGGCTCCAGGGCTATTGTGCCCCCCACAATGGGTGAGCTCTCATCTAGTACAACTGACATGTTCCCAAGACCAGGAGCTTGGGACTCAGGCCTGGGAGTCAGACCATGTAAAGGCCATGCAGATGACTGCCTGCAGTCATGTGGAACAATGTCCAAAGGAGCCATCAGGGTTGATGCTACCTTCTGAGGCCTGGAGAAAATAGTGCTGTTGTGTGCACCACCCAGTCTGTGTGCTGTGATGGATCATGTTAGTAGATCTATCCCTCCAAGGGCTTTTGCAGGGAGCCTTGGGTAGGAAACGTCTCTGAGCCACCTCACCACACTCTAGACCCCTTTCCTGCAAGAGTACTATTAGGGGATTCTGTTGTTGTCTGTTTGGTTGATATTGGTTTTTTGAGAGCTGGTCTTACTGTGTAGTTCAGGCCAGCCTCTAACCCACAATATAGTCCAGGCAGGCCTTGAGCTCACAGTGGTCCTCCTGTCTCAGCCTCCCAGGTGCTGGTGCTGGGAGAACTGGCTCAGGAACAGTATTAGAAATGGCTCTGGGTGTCACTTCTTGCACTGAGATAATTGATCTATCTGGAACCCCTCCTGGTGCAGTGTGAACAGTGGTGGCCTGTAGGTTGCTAACGGTAGACAGCTATCCAACTCACCCAACAGCATTTATTAAAAAGCCCATCTTCGTGTCACTGTTGAGATACTATCTTTATTATGTACTAGATTTCCATATGCAGCTGGCTCTTTTTCTGTCCTGTTCCACTGATCTGTTTGTCTCTAGATAGGATACTAATTTACTTACATCTGCTTTATAGTACCTGATAAGATTAGATTTTTTGTAGAGCTTCTTTTCTGAAATTTCCTGGTCATTCTTATCTATTATTCCACATAAACTTTTCTAGCTAGCTCCAGGAAAAAGAATCTGATGGTCATTTCATTGAGATTGTGATTACTGGTGCTTTCCAGAAATAATTGATCATTATTATTATTTTATCACTAAAAGGGGAAGTGTGTTTGTACTTTCCCTTTTAGCCATTATTTAAAGAGGTGTAGCATTTTCAGGTAGAAAGGCCTTTCTGTTTGATAAGTTTTTAATTTCTATTTTTATTATATTATGGTCACAAAATGGCTTTTGTACTAGTTCTGGTATTTGGAATTTATGGGAAATTCCTTAATGGCCAAAGTAGAGCCAAACCGTGTGAAGTGTCACAGGGTCTGGAAGAGAAGGTGGCTCCATGCTGCCCACTTCATTCAATGCACTGTTCATGTGACACCCTTGTTTCATCTTCACTTTATCTGCAAGCTAAAGCATTCTCATTAAAGTGCTTCTGTTACCTAATTTCTGCTTCATGAAAGTTATTGTTATTTGATATATTCTTACCAGCTACTTTATTCAGAGTACATTCTTCTGTGCCTTATTTGTATTTAATGCCTCTGGCCTGAATCTTACTCATCTGATAATATGGTAAACTCTTTTTCGTTGGTATTTGTCTAATAGAAAACATACCTGTCTTTTAATTTTTTTCTCATCTTCTAGTTTACAACTGAATCACTCCTGCTTATAGAGCACTTTTTTATGTACAGCAGAGAATATGGCATAGAGCACGTTTTGTTTTATGAAAAGAGTATATTTTCCTTTAAAAATTGTGTTGAAGGATATTATGTCACAACTGGGATTGGCCTTAAAACACTGTGCTAAGAGAAAGAAGCCAAACACGAGGCTTAAATGTTGCCTGGCTCCACTTATTAGAAATGTCCAAAATAATAAACCTATAGAGACAGAAGACAAATCCTTTATGAGATGGTAAAAGTATTCCACAATCAGATGTTGAGGCTGGGCATGGTGGCACACACCTGCAGCCGCAGAACTCAAGAGGCCAAAGTGGGGAGGTCACCGTGAATTCAAGGCCCATCTAGGCCACATGGTTAGTTCAAGGTCAGGCTGGACTACATAGTGAGATCCTGTCTCAAAAAACCCTAAATAAATAAAAAATAAAGTGAGATAGTTATTATTACTGTACAACCATTACACCAAACATTACTGAATTGTGCGCTTTATGTGATTAAAGTTTTGGTGTGGGAATTGCACCTTTAAAAAGCTTTCACTAAAAAATGCTGACTGGGTATGAGAGTGCACCTCTGTCGTTCCTTCCACTCAGGAGGCTGAGACAGGAGGGTGTCTCCACAGTGTTTGATGAAGTTTCCATGGTAGATGCCCTGCCTAAGTACCCTCCTGCCCAGGTGATGGGAAATCTGGCCAGCTCCTGGTGGTCACACCTGTGCCAGTCCTGGAAGAGCTGCCTGGTCCCCTGGGTTCCTCTGATCTCCCATGGTGCAGCCTTCTCCATCCTTGGGTTCTACATGGCTCTCCACCCCCTATGGACACTCAATGCTCCCCAACCCTAAAGGGAGAGTGTGGCCGAACCCACTCCTGTGGCTGTCCCATTCAACCCCTGGTGCTGGCCACCTGAGGTCCACAGGGTCGCAGCCCAAGCCAGCCCCAGTCCTGTTGTAGTGCTTCACAAGTTTCCCTGTTTACCAGGAAGAGGAGAGGCTGCTCTGGAACGTGTGTGCACACCGGAGTGGAGTCACCTTGCCTGCCCCTCCCCTCCTTTTCTCTCTCCCCTCCCTCCCCACTGAGTCTTCCTTCCCTCCTTCCCCCTTTTTCTCCTCTCCCACTTCCCTCTCCCTCACATTTGTCCTCTTCCTGTCCCCCTCCTAGTCTTATCCAGTATTCCTGGAAGAACAATTCTTGCACCTCACAGTAGATACAAGCCTCTGGTACTTCAGAGTCTATTTAGGACAATCAGATAAGAATACTAACGTCAGTCATTCTTCTATGATTTTTATTTGCCTCACATGGAAGCTACTATGGCTGGTGTCTAGTTGTCCCTTGCAAAGCCTCATGCAGTAATGGGGCAGCTTCTAGAGTCTGTGATTAATTCATGATCCAACGCTGGGATTATGGGCATGAGCGCTGCACCCCTGGAGAACCTGAGCGCACTGTGAGGAGGGGGAGAGGCCTGCTCTCTGTGCTGCTGCTGTTTCGCCCTTTTGCACTTGCTATTTTGCTGTTTTCTATCACCATGAACTGCTGCCCTCTGCCCTGGACCACATTGCCTTGGAGCCAACTGAGTATGGACTGAAACTTCCACAGCTAAATAAAACATTTGGAACTAATAAGCAATCAGACAGAGGTCTACTGTCCAGAATATATAAAGAACTAAGATATAACAGGGCCGTCAAATTTAAAGACCCAATTCATAAATGGGCATCTGAGATGAATACACACTTCTCAGAGGACGAAATTAAAGAAGCTAATAAATACATGAAAAAATGCTCCACATCGCTAGTCATCCATGAAATGCAAATAAAAACAACACTGAGATACCATCTCACTCCAGAAAGAATGGCTATCATAAGGAAATCAACCAACAACAGATGTTGGAGAGGTTGTGGAGAAAAGGGAACACTTCTCCACTGCTGGTGGGAATGTAGACTGGTTCAACCATTGTGGAGGTCAGTGTGGAGACTCCTCAAAAGAGTAGGACTGGAAATCCCATTCAAGCCAGCTATGCCCCTACTGGGAATTTTCCCAAAGGAACTGAAAACATTGTATCATAGTGATATATGTGTACCTATGTTTATAGCAGCACAATTTGTGATAGCAAAATCTTGGAAACAACCAAGATGTCCATCACATGAGGAATGGTTGAAAAAGATGTGGTATTTCTATATAATGGAGTATTACTCAGCTATTAAGAATAAGTTTGAAGCATTTATACTGAAATGGATGCCACTTGAACATATACTCATAAGTGAAATAAACCAGACACACATGTGTAAATATCATATAGCCTCCCTAGTATAAGAAGCAAAAAGCAGAAATACAAAAGGAAATGTACAACAACAACTAAAATCAATTGAATCTGATAAGGCAAAGTGAATGGCATATGCTGCAGGATACTAATCAGCTTTTCTTCTGGATGGTTAACAACCTAAGTTCACAGATCAAAGTTGGAGAAATAGAAGAGCCACAAGGCCAGTCAACATTTTGGCCCTAGCCTTTCAAGGTCTGTGAAGACTCAGGACATAGGAGAACCTGTACTGCAACATGAAACTCAGTTGAGCTCCAAATTTTCTGAACAAGGAGATTATGGAACCACAGAGGAGACTGAAGTTCTATAGTGTGCCTGGAGAGAGTCACATGGAGAGAAAACATTCTCTCAGGCTCTCACAGAGAGCAAACTGGTCAAGCATTGGCCGTGACTCATCCACATGGATGACACAGACAAAGGATCTATAGAATAAGATAAACCCTGAGGGGACTTCACTGACCTCATAGGAAACATAAAGTACATGTGTTGGTATGTAAGTATTGCTCTATCTAGGTCTTAACCATCCAGCAGAAAAGTATAAAAATGAAGTATACACCACTGGGCCATAATATTAAGCTGAGCTGTAAATGGCTATGGTCGACAACTTCTTCGGATAACTTACTATTGTAGTGGAATGCTGGACTGTGTTGGATTGTGTCGTCGAGTTCAAGCACCTAAGTTAGTTGAATGACAATGGAGTGCCCATCTTTGACAGGTGTAGACAGAGGAAGGGGTATAGAAAGAAAAAATCATGATGTGTGTGTATAGTCAGTACAGTTGGGATACATAGCACTGTGCTTCTACATAATCCTATGAGAGGCAAGATTTGCACTAATGGTGGTTGGACAGGATATTATGTCAGCTTTTAGTAGTATGGACAACCACTAGGAAAATAACAAGGTAGAAAGTATTAATTATTGAATATTTGATGTAATTCAGGTATAAAAAAATAAGATACGCAAACAGTTACACTCTTAATTTACTGATAAGAGACATACGCTATAATAATGTCTGTAAGTATAATATCATGTATGCACCTTCTATGATACCAAAACATTATGAAAACAGTTTGCAATGTATTAATTTATCAAATCCATCTTATCAAGGTATCTTAAAACTGTCTCATTGATATTTGTACTTCAATAAAACAAAAATAAATAAATAAAAATAAAAATAAATAAATAAAAAACTTTTGGGTGTAAGATACTTTGTTCCAGCGACAAGAGAAAAGTAACCAAGACAGAAATGAAGGCAAATATCTTAATTAATTATACAGAGTAGCTCTTTGGAAGAATTCATGGAGCCACACACGTCATATCTAAGCAGATAGGAATAGCAGCTAGAATCCGAAGCTTCAGGTATTTCCAGTATTTTCCATAACCACTGTTTCTTTAAATAAACACACTTTTGGAAAAAAAAAAGTGTTGCCATGATTTTAACAAATGATTGCTCTACCTAGAGAATAAATAAATGAGGTCCTCTTGAGGTTGTACTTTGGTACCAGGGATTGAACTCAGGACCTTGCATTTGCCAGGCAGGTGCTTACGCCACTAAGCTATATCCCTGGCCCAGGAATATGCATTTGAAAACCATCTATATAGTATTGTGAAGTGTTGAATTCACAGCGTTCATTTACATTCTTGAGCTTTGATTAGTATCTTTCTTTTTTTGATCCACTGAATTTGCCTTATTTTTTAGCCACATTGATCACACAGCTCTAAAACCTATTTATGGAAACTAACATTCAAATTAAAATCCAAGCCAGCACATGTTTAAATTATAGGCTGCCCTTACAAATCTGACCTCTATTTCATGTCTATAGAGGTTTGCTTCCTTTTTTTTTTTTTTTTTGGAGGTTATGATTTTTTTTTTTTTTTTTTTTTTTTTTTTTTTTTTTTTTTGAGGTTATGATTCTTTTTTTTTTTTTTTTTTTGTCTTTTTGAGACAGGGTCTCACTATGCAGTTCAGGCTGGCCTTAAGCTCACTTTGTAGCTTAGGCTGGTCTCTAACTCACAACAATCCTCCTGCCTCAGCCTCCCGAGTGCTGGGATTACAGGCATGCACCACCATGCCCGGCTGAGGTTATGATTCTTAATTACAAGTCTAGGGGCCAGGGAGATGGCTCAGTAGAATAAATGCTTGCCTTGAAAGCACAAGGGCCTGAGTTTAATCCCCAGTTCTGCCACAAAAAAAGTGTAATGCCTTTAATTGTGGATTTTCAGTAAATCCGTCAAAAATGATTCAAGACACATATGTCTGTGTAAGGAGCAGGATGCAATCTGCCTGGGAAGCTGGTTCTCTCGCCCTCTGCTATATTTGCAAACAAAGACAAATGTTGCTTTAAGAAGCGATTGTAATTGGGAAAAAGAGTATGGATATGAAATCTGATGTTTTTAAACCTAAGCTTCTTTGTTTTTGCGCAGTATACTTAAACTTGTAAGACTGTACTTTACAGCTTAGGAGAGAGAGGCGACCCCCTCATTCGCTTCACTTCTGCCCAGTGCGTGCCTTGTGCTTCTCTTTGTGGAAAGCCTCCCCAGGCTGTGAGCAGAGCTGATGGCGAGGGGCTGAGGCTGCTCTAATAGTGTTTGTAAATAGAATATCATGTATGCACCTTGTGCAACAAAAAACTACTACGAAAACAATATGCAATGTAATAATTATTGAATCTGTCCTACTAATTTGATTTGAAACTGTCTCTTTGCTATTTGTTCTTCAATTAAAAAAAAAAGTACTGAGCTGGGTTTTTGTTTCTGGCACTGGGTCTTGAACCAAGCTACATCTCCACTCCTTTTTCATTTGGAAGCATGATCTCTCTGAATTACTCAATAAGTTGCTAAGCTGGGCTCGAAAGTGCCCAAGCTCTCCACAGTGCTGGGATTAAAGCAGTCCTCGTGCCTGGCCACTTGGATGCTTTAAAGAAAAAAGAAAGCATAAAAATGCAGAAATGGTGGCACTAAATAGCTCAAGAAAAGATAGCAGCTGCAGACTGTCTGAAGGCCTGTGGTGTGTGACCCAGGCCACTTTGTCACTCTGCACATGGACACAGCCTGAAAGTGGCTGCACAGCGGTACTGATTTGGGGTCACAACAACATTTTAGCAAGTAGGTAAATACCCAATTTCAGAATCCACAAAAAATGCAAACTTATTGCCTTTCATGGTGGACTTTGTGTCTTATCATAGACACTTTTTGTCTATGATAAATAGTATTGCTCCGAACACATGTATTCAGGCTTTGGTGTGGATATTCCTTTGCTTTCCCTCCATAGATGTCTAGGAGAGGGAGATGGGGTCATGTGGTGAGTCTGTGTCCACTCTTTTAAGAAACTGCTAGCCTCTGCCACAGTGACTGCTTCCATTCCCATCAGTACTGTCTTAGGGTTCATTTTTGCTTATCCTGACCAACACCTATTAGATTGCTTTTTTCTAGCATAACAGAATTGCTTTCTGGTGGTGCTTTTGATTTATATTTTGTTAATGACTAATGATTTTGAGCACCTTTCATGTATTTGTTAATCATTCTTGTATCTTTCATGGTAAAATGTTTATTAAAATATTTTGCATTTTGTCATCTTTAATTGCAACTGTGTTTTCCTTAGTGCCAGGGACTGAATCCAGGGCCTCTGGTCTGGTAGTCAGGTGCCTTCCCCCAGTGCCTGATCCCAGCCCAGCTTATCTGCCTTATTGTTTGCAGGGGGGACAGTTCTTTATAGTTCTGGATTCAAGGCCTATATTGGGGTGTGATTTGTGATTTTAGGTTTTGGCATCATCTTAGAATACTTTACCAAATACACATCATGGAAATTTTCTCCTGTGTTTTTCTGTAGAAGTTGTATTCTGTATAGTGTCCAGTAGCTGTAGTAGGATGTTGGGCTTTATCATTATGGGGCAAAACTTCTCTTGGGTTATGATGCGTCAGTAAAGACATAGACTGCCTTTGACTGTTTTCAAATAGAGCACACCTTAACATCCTGCTTATAGGTAATGGAATGCTTCACTCATTTTGCTTTTCTGCCTCCGGGACTTCAATTAAGTATTCTGCTTATTTTCTATTTTGGGTCATTTTCTTTACTATTCTTTTTGACCAGTGCCTCAGTCCTGAATCACAAAGCCTCCCAGCGGCCCACTCTTGGTCTCCACCACCTCCTAGTAGCACCAGCCTTCACCACGGGGGCCTGGGGCACATTCCTGACCCAAACTATGGCAGATGCCTGTCCCTGAATGCTTCACTTGTCCCAGGGCCTCCCTGTTATCCTGTTACCTGGCTATTTCATTCCTGAGTTTTCTTACCTCTTCCTGTTCTTTCTTGATTGAATTAAAGTACTGAGTGTCTAAAAGTTGATGTTAGCTGGGTGTGGTAGTGCACGCCTATAATCCCAACACTCAGGAGGCTGAGGCAGGAGGGTCATTGCAAGTTCATAGACCAGCCTGGGCCTCAAAGTGAGCTCAAGGCCAGCCTGAACTGCATGGTGAGACATTGTCTCAAAAATACCAACAACAACAAAAAAAGTTGATGTCATTGGGTTATCATCATCTTTGCTTTGAGTTAACATTTTTCTGTTGTGTTTCCTTACTTTCTTCCATTTTTTCATTGTTTCCTTCCAATGCCTTTTAAGAATATTTAAAAAAACACACTTGATATGACTTTAAAAATTTAAAGTGTAAAAATCTATGTTACACTATAAGATTTAAAAATCTTGTAGTGTAACATAGATTTGTCCCAAGAGACCTCCTTAATGAAGCAACCTCCACATGAATCTGAAGCAAGTGAGGGACCAGGTGGAAATTTCAGGTTCCAGGAGAAGGCACAGGTGGCAGGAAAGCCCTGAAGAAGGATAACACCCGAGAGGCTAAAGAAGAGCAGGTACCAATCTGGTGAGAGCAGAGTGGTGAGAAGTTTCGTGGGGAGGAAAGGTGGGCAGCTCCCATGCAGCTTGTGTGGTGCTCAGCCTCAGAAATGTGTGATGCTACTGAAGGAGTTTTAACAGAGAAGTTCTGAAGTGAATGCCAAATGCTTTGTTGAGAAATGACTAAAGAGAAAAGGACTAGAATAAGAAAACTGCTGGGGAGGTTGCCACTGTATCCCACCCAGGTGAGAAACCCTAGCACCTGAGCCACAGGGGTAGCAAGTGACAGCAGTGAGAAACAATTGAATTCATAAGCTACATTTCAAGATAGAAGTAACTGGATTTCTCCAAAGATCCATATAGGATGTGGGCAAAGAAGATGGGAGCTAAAGACTGAACAAACATTTGGAAGGATGTAGCTGCCACCAACTGGGCTGGGGACTGCCAATCAAATTGGGGCGGGCAAGAGTAGGATTTGCGTGGGTCTTCAGTTTTGAGATGTTATATCTCAGTAGAAATTTACAGTGGACAATGGATTACATCTGCGAATCTGGTGTTCTGTCAAGTCCAGGCCTAAGTCTGGACGATATATACAACTGTCATCAGTGCAAACATGGCATTTAAGTCACGACACTAAAATCAGATGAGTGATGGAGGTTACTTATCACTGTAAGATGTCTAACGCCTGAACCCTAGGCACTACGGAGCTTAGAGGTCAGCTTCGAGGTGCTAACACAAGAGTCGGATGAGCGTGGAAGACCAAGGAGACATGAGGAAGCCCTCAAGAACCCCACCCACATGAGGGGAACATGAGGAAGACTGCTCTCCTTGACAAAGCATTTCACCTTCCAAAGGCCCCATGATGAAGAGAATGAGCAACTTCTACTAACCAGCACATTGACAATGTTTTTCACTCTGACAGCCCCTGGAGATGCAGTGGATTCCCAGGCCTCAAAGCCTAAAGGGAGGTGGTGCAGCGCCTCCTGCTGGATATCTGAGCAGCCCTGATATTGAACACAGCCTGTGCCAAGCAGGGCAAGGTGTTCTCCAGGGTCTGCGTGATGACCCCTTGCTTCTCAGGGTACCAATGCTGGTAGCTGGTGGATCCTTTAGGAGGTGGGTTTTTAAGCAATCAGGAGCTTGTGCTCTTCCTTTCTCTCCCTCTCTGTCCAGCCGACATCAAGCAGTTACTCTGCTCACGTGATGCATCCTTGTGTGGTGCCACACAACAACCACATGTGATTATGACTGAGACCTGCGCGTGGAGCCGGGGGCCAAGAGAAATTGTTTCTAAGTTGATTATCTTGGGGGTTTGTCACAGTAATGAAAGGCTAGCTGGCATAAGTGCGTGATTCACTAGTCCCCACAGTCTCGGGAAAGGGGGACCCTTGGTGCGTACTTTGGAGATGAGAGAAAGAAGCCAAGGCAAGTGAAGGGACCAACCAAAGCAGATGATGATCAAAACCAAGGGGCTGCTTTAGCACCCAGCTGAGTTGCCACACCACACTGCACGGCCTCACTGTCTGGAAATTTGGGGTTCATCTGCATGAGGCTCTAGAAACCCAGAAAGGAGAGGCAGGGCAAAAAAAAAAAAAAAAAAAAAAAAAAAAAAAAAAAAAAAACCCTGGGAGCCCCTAAGCTGTGGGAGCTGGAGGTAAAATCTTTCATAAACATAACGCCATGACAAATATATTCTTGTTCCAATTTTATTACTTCTGTAACCCATAACCCATCCTTCTAAGATGCACTGGCAACAGGGCTAGTGCTGTATTTTGGGATTATTAACTAGTGCGTAGGCTCTAAAAAGCTAATTATTCTCTTGAAAATAAATGATTAAACCTATGTAAGAATGTGTTCTGAATGCAAGGAAGAAAAGTGGGTCGAGCAGTCGCTGCTATTAATTTTAGCTTGGCAGTTTTAGACCTAGGAAAAGATTAATGTTGGCTTCTTCACCTTCTTAATAAAGGATTGGTTGCTATTTTCCTCACATTCAATGTGAACAGAAGGACAGACTTCAAAAGGTACCCTAACACAACTTCTTCCCTTCCTCAAGTTCATTCACTTTTGCAAATTATTGCATAATCAGTACTTCAAATTAGGAGAAACCCTGGCAACAGAAGGCTTAAGATCTAGATATTCTCATGATTTTCTCTGCCTGTCAAAGAGGAAGTGTGTCTTTCAGAATTCACATGGCATTTCCTGAACCATGGTGTGGACAGGCCCACCTGAGAGGCTCTCTGACTTGCATTTGGCAAAAACCCCAAGCCACATTATGTTCTAATGTCACTCATACTGCCAGCTCAGTAGGTCTTCCTCATGGAGAACATGTGTTACTTCATGACAACCCAATCATTGTAGATGATAATAAAGACCCTGTAGTCTAGCTTTGGTTGCTCTTGTCTGTGTTTGCTCAGAGCTCTATCTTGCCCATCTGTCCAGCCCCCATTAAGCTCTTTACCTCTGACAAGACTTGTGCTAGGTGAGTTCCACCCCAACATGGGGTATGTGACCCAAGGTGGGCAGACCGGGCCTGGGCTCTGGCATCCTCTCTGCTGATTTACACATATCCAGCTCGAGTTCTTACACAAGTAGGCACTCAGCATGTGTAAAAGATATTGTCTGTCTCAGAAGCTTTCTTTGGTCCATAGTCATAGCTAACCTTTCTGCATTAATGTGGTCCTCATATTTTGTTAACTCATCTTGGAGTTTCTTTCTTTCTCCTTTCATGATCTGCAAATACTTGGTGGGCATTTGTCTTGCCTTTCTCAACAAAGTCCTTAAAGTTAGCTATATAAAAGAAAAGGCACAATGCAAGGGGGAAAGATGAAAGAAGAAATGGAATACGAAAAACATATATTTATACACAAGATAGTTAAGATAGTTATGCCACTAGTTTCTCTTAGTTCACTGAAAACTTTATGTTAATATTGTTTGGACAACATAGCATGCTATACCTTGTGCCGAGTAACTACTTCAAAGACAATATATAATGTATTCATTACTATAACTCTCCTAAGCTATTTTGAAACTATTTTATTGTTATTTTGACTTTTTCTTTCTTTTTTGTTTTTAAAAGACGTCTTTTATCTTCTAGTGGTAACACAAGAGCAGTGTATAAGAAACATCCAATATGGTTAGAGCCCTTTTGTTGAAGGAGTCAAAGGTTGTAAATTCCCTTCAGTGGGCCTGCGAAGTGGCTCTGTGGACTCAGCGCCTGTTTAGGCAAGAGCAAGGACTGATGTTTGATCCTCTGCACCACACGCTGGCCCCAGAGTCCAGATGTAGTGGTGTATGCCTATAATCCCAGCACTGGGGAAGATAAAAACATCCCTTTTAATATTTTTCTTTTAAAACTCAGGCTCATGTTGGGCATGATGGTACATGTGTGTAACCCCAGCTTTCAGGAGCATTGCAAGTTCGAGACCAGCCTGGGCTGCCAAGTGAGCTCAAGGCCTGCCAGAGCTGCATAGCAAGACTCTGTCTCAAAAAAAAAAAAAAAAAAAAAAAAATGCCTGAGCTTTTTTTTTTTTAAACTCAGGCTCTTTGAGGTGTAGTTTTGAGTGGAATTGTTCTTTGTAGATTCTGACAAATACATAGGTTGTTAGCCCACACCCTACTTGAGGTGTAGAGTGATTCCACTGCCTACCCAGATTTCCACATTCCCTGGGCTTTTCTAGAGTCAGCCCTGCCTACTTCTTAGACAACTGCTGATCTGTTCGGTCTCCTGATGGGTTTTATCATTCCCTGAATATCATGTAAGTGGACTCATGTAATATATAAGCTTTTTAGTTTTCAGTTTTCCACTTAGAATTATATATTTGATATTTATTTAGTGTATATGTTCTGGCTGTATCTAGATGTTTCCCAAAGCCTCATGCAGTCGTGGGCCAAGCTGCTAGAGCTTGTGACTAATCCATGGTCAAAAGTGGGGCTCTGGGTGTTAGGGCTACACCCACGCTGGGCAGGCAGCCTGCATGCTCTCTGCAGCTCTGTCCCTTCTGCTCATGCTGTTTTGTTTACCTTTGCCATGAACTGCTGCCCTCTGCCCCGTGCCACTCTGCCTTGGAGCCAGCTGATTATGGACTGAAACCTCCACAAATTGTGAGCTAAATAAACCTTTCCTTCCTTGATTCTGGGTGTCAGATATTTTATCTTAGTGAGAGAAAAGTTTTAGGCTTTTCCCCTGCACATATTCCACTGTAGCATATGCCACCATTTGGCTAGCCATTTACCAACTACAGAGCAGGTGTGTGTGGGGAAGTTGGCTCAGTTGCACAATGCCTGCCCAGCGTGTGTAAGGCCCAGAGTTCAATCTTCCTTGTGGAAGGGAGAGAAAGAAATTTTTTACATGGCACATAGACTGTTTTCCATTTCCAAGTATTATGAGATTCTTTAAGAGGAGCTAGTTTTATTTTTTTCAAACTGATGTCTAGTTATTCCAAGATCCGGTGTTTCTTTTCACCATTTTATACTAAGCCTTCATTTAATAGACAATTTATATGGAATCCACATAAAGGTGGTATGTTGGTTACTTTTCTCTTGCTGAGACAAAATATCTGACACCCAGAATTAAGGAAGGAAAAACTCATTTATCTCAGTGCATGGAGGTTTCAGTCCATATCAGCTGGCTCCATGGCAGGGTGGTACGGCCCAGAGGCAGCCATTCATGCCAGAGGAAGACAGAAAAGGCAAGAGCAGGAGAGGAGGAAACAGCGAGCCTCCCTTCCTCCTGTTGTATGCAGGCTGCCTACCCCAGGGTTGTGGTAGCACTCACATCCACAGCCCCAGCATTAGACCAGGAATCAATCACCAGGCCTAGAAGCCCAGTCCGTGACTATGAGAGGCTTTGGGAGGTTATCTAGAGACAAATCCTAGCAGAAGGGAAAGCTTTTACCTTTTGTGTGATAATCCTAGGCTAGAGATGGAAGGGTTCTGGTTTCTTTGACAAGGAATGCCTAAAATGTATGCTTTTCACTCCAGAGAAATGGATGTTACAGAATAGTCCAGAAAGAACTGTCAATGTTTTCTAGCCAACGATCTCAAGTTGAACTTATCACTCACTGCAGAAGGGAGAATACACACACCATAGGGAATCACTGTAGTTTAGTAGCAGGCTGTTGGAAAGGCTATTAAGATTTGTGTTTGTGTAAGGTGATTTGGTGAAGGGTTTACAGAAGTAGACTTCTGATCTTTGCTCCAAATCAAATGCTGTGAGAAAGTATGGGCTAGTCTAGGAATATTTATTTTGATGAATATTTTTTATCTAGAAAAAGGGAAGTTTAGGATAAGTAACTGGTAGAGGTGCAACAGCTACTTTGCACTAGTTCATTATCTACACATTGTACATTCCATTTGGTGACCTAGACAGCACTGACGGCTTGATCCATGTTTGGACATGATTATAGTGCAGTCTAGTTTTGTTCTGGCCATCTGGATCATGGAGAGATCCTGTCTCATGATCATGTACTTTGAAATTATTTTAGCAGAACATCAAGGCCTAGCTGTGCCAACCCAGCTCCCAGGAGCACCAACCATGATAGCACCTCAGTATTCTGAGGATTTTAGACTGCCTTGGTCGTACTCAGGGTGTAGAGCCTAAGAATGTGGCTGCCAAGTCAGACGAAATTGGGTTTAACTCAAATCTGTGCTTTTATTGGGACCTGGGTTGCATTAGAGAACTTCACCTTGCCTGAGTGAATATGGTGTGTAAAAGAGCATTGCCTCACCATTGAGAGAAATAGAATACCAGATAAGAAGGCTGGACTGGATCTCTTTGACCTCAGTGTGCGATCAGCATTTTCATTTTATGGTTTCTGGCCTGCTTATTTCTGGCCCTAACTTGAGAAAAAAACCAGGGCTGGGGATATAGTTCAGTGGCATAAGTGCTGGCGTGGCAAGTGCAAGGTCCTGAGTTCAACTCCCAGTACTGCAAAAAACAAACAACCCCATCTTATTAAGCAATGTACTATGTAGTATTTCCAGCTTTTCAAAACTGCAAAGGGCCTATGTGTAACCAGTAGAAGAAAGCCCAGTTAAGAGGTGGATAATCAATATATGCTATGACTGAGAATTTAATGTTTGAAGAGTTATTGCCTTAAGGCACCACAGACTCATGAAGACATGACAAATTTTTTCAAACGAATATCCAAAAGTAAAGTGTAATTCTAATAATCTAAGAAGATTTTACAGAATGGGAATCTAGTAATGGGGCTCCAACCACAATCGAGGACTTGGGTTGACTTGAGGTCTTCTTTTGCGTCAAGGTATCTCAAATCAAGGGAAGGTCCTTGCACGAGAGCTGTTCCACCAAGACCTGTGTATTTGTTCTCATTGTAGACCTAGTGGTGGGTAGGCACTATGATGCTATAATTATTTTTCTTTTTTTGGTACTAGGTATTGAACCCATGAAGCACTGAGCTCCATCCCCAGCACTTAAAAAGCTGTTGCTGTTGTTGTCTTTATATAGTGCCAGGGTCTTTCAGTAGCCTAGGCTGCCCTGAAACTTGTGATCCGGGAAATTAGAGCAAGGGCTGGGCAAGTGGGCATGACCTGTCAGTCACAAGTTCCAAGAAACATGTACAAGAAGTGCTACCCTCAGTTCTTGTGTTTCTGATAGAACGGCCTACACCTGAGGAATGGGAGATGCAAAAGATTGGTGGCCATGATACTGGGGCACTCTTACCTCTTCCAGCTGCCCATCTTGTGCTCTGCGTGGTATATGTTTCTTACCTTTAATTGGTGTACAATTACTCTGCAGAGCACTTAATTCTTTTTCTTTTCCTACTTTTATGTGCTTGTTGTTTCAATTGTTTGCTCAGAACAAGAACCTAGAACTGATCTCCTGGGGCCCCTAGCACCCTAAAACCCAGTAATAGCCTGAGTAGCTGGTATTATAGGCATACACTACCATGTTGGTAAGAAAATTGGTAAGAAAATTGAGGCAATAAGAAATGACTAGGGCCGGGTATGGTGGTGCATGCCTGTAATCCCAGCACTTGGGAGGCTGAAGCAGGAGGATTGCTGTGAGTTCGAGACCAGCCTGACCTACAAAGTGAGTTTAAGGCCAGCTTGAACTGCATAGTGAGACCCTGTCTCAAAAAGACAAAAAAAAAAAAAAAAAAAAAAAAAAAGACTAGGGACAGACATACAAGAAATACATGGCCACTGATACTTGTAGTTGCACAAGGTTCTAGTGAACCCCAGCCTCCCCCAAGAGCTCCCCTTGATCCTGGTTTATAAAATAGATTCAACCACTGCTTTGAATGTTTTAGTAACTGTAAAAACCTGGAACTTTCCCAAGAGTGCCTACAGTTTGTCAGACATCTTTAATAAATTCTCTAGTAGAAAGATGTCCAAAGGAAGAAAACAAAGTGTAATTATGCACTTCAAAATTTTGCCTAGACTCCAATCCTGAAAGGTCACATATCCACAGTAGATAATGTCCACTCAAACCTACTATTTCTCATCTCAGGTCATTGTGGATTTGGGGTCATCTTCATTCTGTAGGTGCGGGCAGAGAGTTGGACCAGTTAGCAGGCAGCCTCGCAGCCATTGCTCCGTGACGCCGCGGGGTGTCCCGCGGTCCTCAGGTGGCTGTCACCTGTGAAGCTCGGCGACACGGGTCCAGGCTGGTGGGCTGGTCGTGGTGCACGGCCTCCATCCTCCTGCCGCTCCCCTACATCTTCCCGACCGTGAGGAGGGGAGTTCCTGGGGACAGCAGGCGGCTCAGAGCTATCTAACCTGGTGCACCCCGCCACTTCCGGCCCGAGGAGTACGACTCTACTCCTGGGCAGGGACAGGAACCAAGGCACGGAAGAAAGCCGCCGGGCTCCTCACCCCGTCACCTGTCACCGAGGCACTGGCATCCCGCGGCGCCGAAGAGAGCGCAAGCACGGACACGCGCCAACCGAGGACCGCGGCCGAACCCCTCCCTGCAGCTAAGGCGCTGGAGTCTCACAACCGTTACTCAGTGGCAGAGCGGAGAGTGGGAGGCCGCCAATCAGAACCGAGACCAGTTCTGATTGGACGGTGGAGGAAGGGGCGGGGAAATCCGGTGGAGGCGCGCGCCGGCGGGCCAGGGGCTCCGGCGGAGGTGCCAGGGGCGAGGGGGCGGGAATGGCCGCGGCCTCGCGCGTGCGCACTTCGTAGAGGGGCTGCCGGGGGGCCGCCGGGAGACCCGGACAGTTCGTCGACCAGGTGGGTGAGCTGGGGGCGGGGTGGGTGCGCGAGCGCGCGTGCGCGTCTGGACTAGCCGCTGGCGGGGGCGGTGCTGAGGCGGCGCGGAGGGGGCGGGTCGCGTCGGGCGCCACGTCCGCAACCGGATCCCGCCGCCGCCGCGCGAGTCCTGCCTCGGCCGCGGAGCCCCAGAGCCCGCAGCCCCCAGGCCGCCCCCCATCGGCGCCGGCAGCACCGCGGTAAGTCGGCGGCCCGGGCGTCCGAGAGCTGCGCTCCCGCCTGGGAGTCGCGCGGGGCGAAGGGGCGGCGGGGTCCGCCTCTCTGCGCCCCTCGAGAGGACCGGGACCCGGGGCCTCCAGAGCCCTCGGCGGCCCGGGTGTCGGCGGCGGGGTCCCCATTCCTTCTCGGTGGCGCCGCGGAGACATCGCGCAGTGGTCGGCGGGGCGCGCATCCCACGCCTGGGCCGAGCCCGCAGGTGGGGTCGCCGGGGCGCCCGCGCACCCGGTGTCGCCCGCAGTCAGCCCTGCCCCCGCATCCAACCCTCCAGCCCGGCTCCACGGCCCCAGTGGGTGCTGCGCGCTAGGTGCGCGGCACACTGGGGAGGGAGGCGCCCGCGCAGCACCCACGGGGGCTGCGGGGTCACTCCTTCTCCTGCCACGTCACGCCTTGGGAAGGGCGGGACACCTGGTCTGTGCTCCCCGTCTGTGGCCGGCTGCCCACCTGTGAAAATAGATCCTGCTGTTTGCAGATGCTGTTGTTTACCCCTTAAAAACTTCTCGGGTGTGGGAGCCCTCAGGGCTCCTTGCACATTGGTGCGCCGACAGGCACGCAACTGCTTTTGATGAGAAGTGGAGCAGTAACCTCCCACAAACCCGTGTGCATCCTGTTTTGCCTTTTCTGCCTTTGTTAACGAGATGCATCAGAGGCCAAGTTCAGTTTGAACATCTAGCGTACAGCGAAGAAAGCATCCAGGGCAAAGTGAAGTGAGGACTACAGGAGACTGAGGTGTGGGCTGTTTTTTTCTTTGTGTCAGCCGTTGAAGGTTTGCACTTTTCCTTCTTCTGAGGCAACTCACCTGTCCTATGTGTGAGCCAGGGCCTCCCTGTGCTTGTCCAGTGCCTGACAGTGTCTGGCACGTAGTGGGGATTCAACTGGCAGCTAAACTAGTGAGGAATTGGTAATGTAGTGACAAGGACGTATGTATCGTATGTATCTCTTCCCTGAGTTGACACTATTGTGACTATACTTAGTGTTTCCCTAAGGGCAGCCCTTGAAAGTTGCCATTTTGAGCTAGGGAGATAGCTCAGAATAAGGGCTTGCCTGGCAAGCTCACGGTTCTGAGTTCAATCTTCAGTACCAAAAAAACAAAAAAGAAAGAAAGTTGCCATTTTGATACCATCAGTAGTTACTTGTGAAATTTATTTTTTTGTACTGGGAATCGAATTCGGGACTCTGTGCTTGCCAGGTGTGTGCTTGGGCTTCGAGCTAGCTTCCCAGCCCCAGGAGTTACTTATCACTGTGGAGCTTTTGAGTTTTAGTAACAGTTGATTTTTTTCTTCCTTGTCAGCCTCAGAGCATTTCTAGTAGTCAGTTTATTGTTACTCAGTGGACAGGGGACCACCTTTCCAAGCTGCCTGCTCAGCCAGGGTGGTTCCCCAGAGAACCCCAGAGACATCAGGCTGCTGGGTTCTTCACGCTCTCATTGGTATACGGGTGTTAGTGCACTCTCGCATGTATTTTTGAGTATCCCAGCAGTCAGTTGGCAAAGCTAAGACATGGGAGTGAGGATGTGGCAGAGTTTCTATATATAGACCGTGCAGAATTTAGCTGCTTCACTTACAATCGCTCTTACATAGGAAAATTGGCACTTTCTTGTTAATAATATAATTCAGAAGCTGTTCTAAAGGTAGACTGTTGTGTACTGTTTTGTAGTTGAGCTTTATACAAAGAGTTACTGATTGTCTTACATTACAGGGGTGTAACCCTGTAAATGTGGGTGCTGTTCAGACTTTATGTTATAGAAAGAGTTAGATTTATATAAACTGAAATCCACAAACCACATTGATTCATCTGTTTGCCTTTTGTTTTGGATATAGTTTTCAAAGAGGTGTTTATTCTATTATTAGAATAAATTACTATCTAGGGAATAATGTTACTGGTCCTTGCTCAATCTACTTGCCACCTGCTCTATCCATGAGGCCATTGTAGTGGACAGGAATAATCTATCTGCAGCCCCATTAAAGAACTGCTGGTGAATTAGCCGTCATGCTGTACAGTCTATAGCAAAAGTCTTTACAGTTTCTTTAAAGATCTACTTATAAGCAATTTTAGCTGGTAATATAATCATCTGTTCTTGTTAGGACCAAAGGATGGAACTGATTGTGTCCATAGAATACACTAAGTTGGTGTCCTAATGTAAAGGCTTTCTCCTTATGCCCTTTCTTGGGAAAGTATGCTCTTTGCAAGAAACTTAGGTGCATTATGAGCTCCAAGAGAGCAAATAGACTGTCTTGAATGAGAGAACTTAATGAGTGACGTAGCTGTCGGGAAGGTATGTTTCCACTTGGTTGTGAGCTCTCATTCATAAGTGTGGATGGGTGTTTAATCACTTGGAAGCCTTATGTGTGTAATAGGATCCCTAGCACCAATAGGCATCAGACATATATTGAACTGCTAATTCAGTGAATTTAAGGAAGACATTTGATATATGATTGAATAAATTTGACATAATTATTTGAAGGTATTATTTTAAATTTGTCATTTTAAAACTCAATTGGTAGTTGTCACCATGTGTGTATTTTTAATTTATTAGATTATTTTTAGGAGATAAGGGTATGTTTGTCATTAGAATTCC
Source organism: Ctenomys sociabilis (assembly GCA_004027165.1). Taxonomy (NCBI): domain Eukaryota; kingdom Metazoa; phylum Chordata; class Mammalia; order Rodentia; family Ctenomyidae; genus Ctenomys; species Ctenomys sociabilis. The sequence goes on along the minus strand of PVKA01001821.1, from coordinate 111,298 downwards.
CAGTATAAGAGCAACAAGTCACATTGGTAGTAGTGAGCAGGAAGGTAATACCACAGCATGCCCTGACCCATGGGGTTCCTTTTGTGTAGTTTTAGACATCTGCAGTCAGCCATAGTCCAGAAATATTAAATAGAAAACTCCAGGAGTAAACAGTTTTAGGTCATTCAGCATTATGAGTAGTGTGGAGAAATCTTGCACTGTGCTGCCTGGGCCATGTGTCTTGTGTCTTTTCCAGGGTGTCCATTGCTGTATATGCTGCCCACCTCTTAGTTACTTAATAGCCTTGGGGTTATCCCATTGGTTACCACAGTGTTAGGTAATTATTTTACTTAATTATGGTCCCAAAGTGCAAATGATGTTGGACTTGAGATTTAGAAACCATAAAGAGATTCCTTTAAGTGAAAATATGTTTTGAGAGACTGTATGGATATGTTTTACTATAATATATTGTTAGGATCATTGTTGTTAATCTGTTTGCTTAGTATATGACTTAAGCTTTATCATAGGAATGAATATGCACACAGGAGAAACAGGTGTGTGGTTTGGTATTATCTGTGGATTCAGGTGTTTGCATGGGGTGTCGGTGTGTCGGTACAGCTCTCCTGTGGATAAGGCAGATAACTGCATTAAAAAAAAAAAACTCTTTAGAAGAAATGTGCTAATATCCACAAAGAGGCTTATTATTAAAATTTTGTTGTATCTCTATATAGAGAAATAGGAATAGTTTATGTGTATCAAAAGTACAAAGGAGAGCTGGGGAGATGGCTCATTAGAATAAGCACTTCCCTGGCAAGTGCAAGGTCCTGAGTTCAATCCCTGGTACCACAAAAACAACAACAATAAAAATAAAACCCAAAAAGTACAAAGGAAGAAAGGTAACTGTCTTGCAATTTAGAATGGGGGGGAGATCTAAAATACTCCAGTTTTTGTACAACTTTTTTACCCTGAGTTTCAGAGGAAGTTTTGTACTGCATGCTTAGTGATAAGACCAGTGATGTACAAGAAGCTGAGACATTAAGACAAAACCAGAGCCCCGCCTCTGGACACTTAGAACCTCATGTTTCTGTAGTCTGGACAGACATGCACTGTCTGGCAGGACCCCAGATCGGCTCTTTTAATTCTATTGGCAACTTTCGCTAATGATTTTTTTAAAACTTTTTATTCATTTTAATGAGAAAAAAATGAAATAGTAATGAGACAGTTTCACAACAGGTTAGTAAGGCAGTTACAATAATGAATACATTGCATATTGTTGTCTTCACAGTAGTTATTCAGAGGATAAGATGTAGAGATGGTATCTTATCCAATTGCTAATAATTTTAAATGGAGCTGTATTTGCAAACAGCAGTAAATAACTGCACTTCAGAGTCGATACAGAATGAATGACCTGGTAGTAGGAGTGTGCATGTGGCCAGGCTGCTGGAACGCAGTGAGAGGAGCGTGACCTGGAAGCAGATTTCTGAAAGTCTAGTATTGTGGAAAACCTCCCAGGCACCATCCATTTCACTCACCAAATGTGTATTTAAAGTGTTTAAACTGGTGCAGAGTAAGATGCATGTGTCATGTCTGCCCTGTGGCTTCTTAAGCCCCAGGCAAACCACTGCCCACTCAAAAAAGGTACACTTGAAAAGCAGTCATAGCTTAGGTTTTTTTTTCATAAATTAAAAATTTGAGCAATGTGTTTATACGTGCATTTTGATGCTTAAAGTAAAAATATTTTATTTTTACCCTACCTCTACAAATAGTAGGTAGTAGTATATAGCCTAAAACACCTTAAAAAAATGGCAAAAATATAAATAGGATGTTCATATTGCAAGCTAGATATAAATAACATAGTAGTCAGAGTCCTGATGGTAAGGGTAAATAAAGACACATTTAGGCCGCGGGAGATGACTTAGTGGAGTTTGTATTTTAAATGAATGCTCCTAGAAGCCAGCAGAAGAGAGACAGCATATCTCTGTACTATCTTTCTTTTTTTTTTTTTTTGTCTTTTTGAGACAGGGTCTCACTATGCAGTTCAGGCTGGCCTTAAGCTCACTTTGTAGCTCAGGCTGGTCTCGAACTCACAACAATCCTCCTGCCTCAGCCTCCCGAGTGCTGGGATTACAGGGATGCGCCACCATGCCCGGCTAAAAGGCAATGTGATTTTTTTTTTTTTCTTTTTGGTGGAACTGGGGATTGAACTTGGGCTCATTGAGCTTGCCAGGGAAGCTCTTATTCCACTGAGCCATCTCCCCAGCCCTTATCTTTCAAATAAGAAAAAAAAAAAAAAAATGCCAAAGAAAACACTCAGTTTTGGGGGAAAACAAGATTTTTTTTTTTTTTTTCTGAATAATTGCCTCTACAAAAGTTACTTATATGGAGTTCCCCCCCTTCAGAGCCAGCAGGTAATGTAATAGGGTAGCAGTCTCCTCCCCATGGGCATCCATGAGAACAGATTCACCAGTCATATTGTTTGCTTAAAGCATCTTGATGTGAGTACGTTATTTTGTGGGTAACAACTTCATCTATAGATAGAAACCTAGAAAAAGTAGATGAATGGAATTGGATGAACTTTACCATTTATAACATCACTGATTTCTAAGACTTAGGGATATCTTTTCTTTAATTGCAAATTTAATGCTTATTTAGGTAGAAAATGAAAATATAGATGTTAAGTCCATATTTTTCTTTGTATATATAAATAGAAACACTGTAGATACTACATGCAAATATAAAGGGTTTAAAGGGTATTAATATTCTTATTAATATCGGCCTGTGCTGGTGAACTTGTGGCATGCTGTTTTTGTTTTAAGACAAAAGATGTGACTATACGAGTTGTTTTTCCTAACTAAAACCTTAGTACTCAGGTTTGATTGCAGTGCAGGCACTGTGTGATGAGTGGGCCGGGGTTGTGGTGTGGGCGCTGATCTCTGAAAGGTTCGTCATCACTGCTATACACATATTTCTTCTCCCTAGTGACAGTCTTAACACTGTGGCCTACTCTTTTGTGTGTTTTAAAAATAATTTGATCATATGGTATATACCATTTATACTAGTCTCTTAGATAATATTTAAACTTTCCCATTGTATTTGCTCTTCGTAGATTATTTTAATACCTTCATGATATGTCTTTAGGAAGCCTTGGGAAGGCCTCATTGCCCTCCGTGAAGTAGGCTTTGACCACTCATTTCCAGTTTTCATTTCCTCTGTTGACCTTGTATGAGCAGTCCAGTTAAGAGCCCTTCTCAGCCCTATTCTTGATCCGTCACCAGCTCTCCCCAGTCAGAATATCACCTCAGGCTACTCCTAGAACCTCAGCTCCAGCTCTAGCCAAAATCTGCTGGCTGCTGCAGGCTCCTAGGGATGTCTCACAGCCAGCCTGTTCAGAGGCTCTTCCTCCCTCCAAGATGGGTTCTCTTTTTTGTATTTTAGGGCAGGGTCTACAGGGTAGTCTCACTATTAGATTGGACTCCCAAGAGCTGAGATTACACACCCAGTATTAATAGGGGGTGGGGGGCAGGCCCAGGGATTGAAGCCCCTGCAGCGCTTTAATCTGCTGAGCTATTTGGCCTGTCCAAGGCTGGGTTCTCTTCTGAAGCCCCATATCATCTCTCTCAATTGCTTATTTTAGGAGTCCAGCATCCTAGATTTTCCCTTGTTGATACTTGAGTTATACTCTTTCATACAGAAAATTCAAGTACAGGGGCTGGGGGAGATGGTTCAGTGGAATAAGCACTTCCATGGCAAGTGCAAGGGCCTGAGTTCAATCCCCAATTCTGCCAAAAAAAAAAGAAAGAAAAAAAATTCAAGTACAGTAGTGAGGTGTTCCCCGTGCATCAGACGTTGATGAAAGCTCTGGAGATGCAATCCCGAGTAGCACTGAGACCTTGTTCTGAGTGGAAAGTCAAATAAATGGAAGCACAGCAGGGTTAGGTGAAGATGACAGGGAGAGTGGTAGAGGGTGCTCTGCTGTTAAAAGGTGGCCAGAGACCTAGGGAGGTGGGTGTAGCAGGGCAGGTCTGGGGAATAGCCTTCAAGAGAGGATGAACGCAGCTGCTGTGCCTGAGCGCGGGGGGAGCAGGACTGTGCTGGTAGGAGACAGTACTGAGGAAGAAGTGGGTTGAGATTTGGGCACTAACACCACCATCTAAGGACTCTGGAAAGAGCGTGAGAGAGCTTCCCGGGCTGGACTGAAGAGCCACTACAGAGATTGGACTCCTAGTGATTCTCCTGTTTTCAGCCTCCCAAGCACTGGGATTACAAGCCTGTGTGCCACCACAGCCAGTCTCAATCACTATCTTAGCGTGCCCCGGCTGGAAGGCCAGCACAAACCTTGGCCACTGCGCTCTTCCTAAGCAGGTGCTTTAGTTGGCTGAGCTATCTGACCAGGCCTGGATTTGTTTAGGTGGCAGAACTTATGAAAGGGAGTCAGTGACTCCTAACAAAGTCCAGGCATTATTTAGACAGAAAAAACAGTTAACACTATTTTCTACCTCCCTGAAGTAGTGCTGACTGTATTTAATCTTCTGTCCTTCTGTCTGTTGTTGCTCACACAGAAGGATGAAGTCCATTTGCACTGCTTAGAGAATTTGCAGTTGTCTTAATGACATCTTACACAGTCTTATACATGTCTTAATGTTAACTGGTGTAATTATACAGTACAGTGTTGAAAGGATCCTGTATCCAGAGGAAAATAAGACTTTAGCAGGGATTTGGCACCAAAAAGAAACTCTTGCACTGTGTACAGTTCCTGCTGTAATCACAGCTAGCTTTAGCTCCAGTTAAAATCCTGAGATTTACCCGTTTCTGTGAAGGGTGCTCAGGCTTCTGGTGATGGGTGATCAGCCAGGGGATGTGTGTGTATGTGTGCATGTGTGTATGGTACAGGTGCTGGATTACGGTGATAGGGAGATTACACAAAGGTGTCTTATCCAGTGGTGGGGGGAATGCCTCTAAAACAGCCATTTTTCCATAGACACTCAAAAACACACATTTTGCTAGAAGTTTCTGAACGTCTTGTTTTCAAATTTGATAAATGTATATTACAGCTAGGGTTAAACTATTTTTATGTCTTTTGTATAGGGTTTCACTATGCAGCTCAGACTCGTAGTGATCCTCTTGTTTCCAGTTTTTCCAGTGCTGGGATTACAGACATGCCCCAGTGTGTACCAGTGGTCCGCTCAGTGTGCCTGGGGGCGGGGCTGGCACTTTATGTGGTACAGGGGATTGAATCCATGTCCCTTCTCTTGTCTAAGCATGCGCTTAGTCCACTGAGCTACCACCCAGCCCCCAAGAATATCTTTAATTTCTATTTGGAAACTAAATAGCAAGACTAATGAAGCTATTATTCCTCTGCTATGCAACTTATGGTCAACTGGGATTCAACTTTAGGCTTTCCGATCCCAGAGCCAGAGCTTTAAGCACTATTCTGTATAACTTGTTATGAGCTTATGATGATGATGAAACATGTTAAGGGAAATACAGTTCTCAAGTTTGAGGGCATTTTAAAATTGAGTCATCAAGAATCTCTTCTCTGAGGAATGTTCCAGTTAAATCATCTTTTGCTTTCTATAGGAGATTACATAGCTTTGCTGTTACTTTTTAATTTTAACTCATATAAAATGTGCTACATTTACCAGGCAGACCGGGATGAGATTAGCTGCTATTGCTAGGTGCCCTGAGTCAGGACTCGCATTAGAGCAGTAAAAGATACTCATGAAACATATGCTAATGTGGTGTCAGACTACGGGGTGCAGATAGAGTTTAGGGTTTTTTTTGTTTTTTATTTTGGTATTTTTGAGACAAGGTTCCAGAATGCCGTTCTTGCTGGTCTTGAACTCACTTTGTGGTCTTGGCTGGCTTTGAAATTGCAGCTGTTTGCGTACTTCAACCTCTTACTTGCTGGGATTACAGGCATACACCACCACACCTAGCTAGATTTAGGGTTTAAAGGCATGGCAAGATGAATTGCATGAAGTTAAAATTACCTTTGAAAATCTATCGGCCTTTGCTAGCAGCTCTGTTTCCATGCTGTACTCTCTTGTCTGTTCTCCCCACAGCAGTCAGAAAGATCTTGTAAAAATGTAAAACAGAACCCCTCACTCCCTTTCTCAAGAGCCAGGCTCTGGCTTCCTGTAGGGTCTACCTGAGCCACCAAACACTCTTGACCTTACCCATCTGTGTGGCCCCTGCCTGCTTTTTGCTGCCACAGCTGAGCTCCACCTAGGGACCTTTGCCCTTGCTCTTTATCTGCCTGATACCTAAAACTGCCCCAGGAAATAAGTAACTTGGAGTAGATAGCACTGCCTGATGAGGAACAACTCCTGCCTGAATCGGCATCTTTCCTCCCACAGGCCTGCGGGACTGTCCCATCACTTAGTCCTTGGTAGGTGCTCAATTGCTATTTGTTCCCTAATTCATTTTTTTTAAATTTTTCTTTTTTTTTTTTTGTCTTTTTGAGACAGGGTCTCACTATGCAGTTCAGGCTGGCCTTAAGCTCACTTTGTAGCTTAGGCTGGTCTCGAACTCACAACAATCCTCCTGCCTCAGCCTCCCGAGTGCTGGGATTACAGGCCTGCGCCACCACGCCCGGCTTTGTTCCCTAATTTGTGATTAAAGTACCTTGTCAGTTTTTATGATATGGGGTGGGGGGCTTGCGGGTTAACTAGCTCATTGTCTATAGTGCCTGCTTGGGCAAACTCAGGCACTGGGGCCCTGGGTTCGGCCCCAGCACCACAAGCCACATCAGACCTGCCCTTAAGGCAGCCTGAGCCAGCCCAAAACAAACAAAACAAAACAAAACAAAACAAAAAGCCTTCTGGTTTCTGTGATATCCTTTAAATACCCGTTGTGTATGTTCAGTGTGGTAATTTAGGCTGTAAGGGTGTAAGGCTAAGAAATACTTGGTTGACTGCAGGGGTTACAAATCTGTTGTTTTTCCCAAGCAAGATAGTGTGTCATAGAGAGTACTTTTAGACCAACTTGTTTTAATTTTTAGTCATGTGAATGTATGTATGTATGTACTTAGTACAGTGTCTACAGAGTCTTACTGCACAGATCTTGACTCTTAAGTGACCCTCCTGTTTTCAGCCTGCTAGGCACTACAGGCCCACTTGCCACCATGCCCTGTCTCAATCTCTATCTCTGCGTGCCTTGGGGGTGGACTGCCATGGCACACTGGGGATTGAACCTGGTCCCTGTGTTTTCCTAAACAGAAAGTTTTTTTTTTTTTTTTTTTAATTCATTTATTTATTACAGTGTCTCGCTACACATCACGGATTCTTTTTTTTTTTTTGCTGGGGTGGGGGGGGGGAGGGGGGTGGGGGGGTGTCAGCTCAGCCCACCCTGGGGGGAGGGGCTGGCATGGCATGTGATGCTGGGGATCGAACCACGGTCCCCGAGAGGCGCTTTAGACCGCTGAGCTATCTTGCCAGCCCAGCAGGAAGTTTTTAATTCTGCTGAGCTATCTGGCTGGCCCAATCTTGTGAATTTAATAACAAAAAATTTAAAATGGTAAAGAATATTGAGGAAAGAAATTTTAAGCATGTTCTTTTTACCCCATGTTTATCTCCTGGCCTCCTACTTCACATAGAAATAATCATGTATGTTTTTCTGTAGATTTTTAAGTCCATTATTATCTTTGTTCCTAAGAGCTCTAAGAACAGTAGAACAGTGCAGAAATTTTACTGATTCAGACAGCGGTATCTTGTGAGATAGAGACGTGAGTTAATTTTTTCTCTCGGCATCCTTCTAGCCTTCCTTGACTGTTTTCAGTTCTGCATGGTTGCTGTGTAGAGAATCTGACCAGGGGCTGCTATTCTGTTGGTGTTTTGGATAGGACTTGTATCTACAGGTACAGTTTAGGATTTTGGGGGTTTTTTTGGTACTGGGAATCAAAGTTAGGACCTCATGCTTGCCAGGCGGCAGGCATGATGCCAAGTGAGCTTATATATCCAGTCCCTTAGAGTATTGTTTAGACATTACAGTTTGAAATAGAGGATGAAGTAGTCTTGTGGGTTTTTAAAAAATAGTTTCTGAATAAAGTTGGTTAAGTCTTACTAATTTAGTAAGGGATAAGTGGTAGTGTCACTATAAAACTAATGTGTTTGTTTTTTTAGGAAATCATGAATCAGGCAGATAAAAATCAACAAGAGATCCCATCCTACCTTAGTGATGAACCACCAGAAGGTAAATATGCATCTGTAACACTAAGAATGGAAGAAATTTCCTGGTGAATTAAGGCTCTGATTGTTTTTATTATCTGTAAAGAATCATAGTATGTTTACCTAGTAAGTAAATACATCCCCAAATAAACATTGTAGCCTGTAGTAAAGAAGCACAGATATGGTGAGTAGAGATACAAGTTAATTCTATTAAATAAGGTCTGTGGTCTGTCCATCCTCTGTTTTTAGATCATTTTATAAGAGCATCTTTTCATCTGTACCAAGAGGTATAGGTACATACAGAGAAAGAATGTACAGTATTTATTTTTGATATCCTGCATACCAAAAATCAAATACTGCAAGAGGCATATGAGATGTTATTACTGTTTGTCTTGGGGACTGCTTAGATTGGTTTTGTGAAGTGTAATTCTTTTTTTTTTTTTTTTTGCCTTTTTGAGACAGGGTCTCACTATGCAGTTCAGGCTGGCCTTGAACTCACTTTGTAGCTCAGGCTGGTCTTGAACTCACAACAATCCTCCTGCCTCAGCCTCCCAGTCCTGGGATTACAGGCCTGCGCCACCACGCCCGGCTAAGTGTAATTCTTTTTTAGATTGAAAATGATGATATCATGAATTGTTTCTTCTAAAAGTTTTACAAACATTCATAGCCCCCATGCTGATCCTGATCTCATATAGAAAATGACTATAGACATTTTTTATTTATATTTTGGTATCCCGTGTTGGCAAATCTTTTAAAGCTTTCAGTGATACAAATAGCTGCTGTAGCTTGTATGCCACAGGTTCGCCACCACTGGTACAGACTGTTAATATACATAATGATCTCCTTGGAGGGTTGCATGTCGGTTGCTACAGGTCCTGACTCTAAGCATTATATTTTCTTTCCAATTCTGTCCCCCACTGTCTCACTTTTCTTTTTTTGGTGGAACCAGGATTGAACTCAGGCCCTTGTGCTTGCCAGGCAAGCACTTACTCTACTGAGCCATCTCTCCAGCCCTCACTTTTCTTTATATATTACATTGTAAGCAAATAAAATTGCTAGGAAAGTAACAGTGAAAAAGTTCACTTAAGCCTAAAAGAAGGTGGAAGAACTAGTTGACTCCATTTAATTTGGTTTATTTGGCAGCATAGCTTAGAAAATTGTTAGCTTTTTTCTTTGCCTTATTTTTAGGACTTAAACCATAGGGTTTTGAAAAGAAGAGCTAGGCCTTAGTGAGAGATAAGCAATTGGGAAAAAAGTGAGAAAGGGATAAATAGAGGCCACCCAGGAACTTGTCAAGGGAGAGAGCAGAGCCTTAGGAGTGTCTTTGCATGCCAACTGCTTAAAAAGCACAGTTTATGTGGTGTAATTAAAAGGACACTAATTAGAACTATATTAATACCATACTGGATTGTGAAAAACCTTTTGTTCTCATTAAATGTGCATGTGCAGACAAATTTAGCAGAGCAAGGCAGTTTTGCAGATGAAGCATCTGGCACTTGGCTAGTCACCTGCAACCCTCAGATCAATTTTGCTTTTCCTGTTTTTGACCTTAAATACAAAAAAGTTATAAGTTATGGAATCCTTTACATTGTAAGCTTATGGCATATCTAGAATCCTGTCTCTTATTGTAGACATTTAAAATGTTATGTCAGTTTGCTTACAAAGGTGTTTTTATGCTGGGGATTGAACTCAGGACCTCACACTTGCTGGGCAAGATAGGTTCAGTGACTGAGCTGGCATCCAAGCCCGACTGCTTAGTTTTACTGAAAGTATTTGACTGATGTCTTTCAAAATGTAGCCATTGCTGTATACATATCTGAGAACTGTGTTAACTAATCTTGGAGATTTTTCTACTTACAGTAGAATGGAAAGTATCCACAAATGAAAAGAAAAAAACTGTCTCAAGGTGAATTTGTGCTTTGGATATTAAGTATTAGTAGACTGCCTGTTACCAACTGTGATTGCCACACACTGCTAGGATCTGGTAGTTTGGTGCTGTTGTTCGGAGCTATGTCCCCAAGGACTTACACTTTTCAGTGATGTCTGAGAGAACCACCATTGCTTACCTGTTGCTGCTGCCTAAATTACTGTGCTCATTTGAAGCTGCTGCAATCAAGAACTGATGGGATCTTCTGTTAGACCCCTCAGCAGTTTGAAATTACATGTTAATATAATCTTTCTTTTCAAAGAAAGCAAACTAAATCATGACTTGGGAAAAGCTAAATTTTTCCACTGGGGTTGCCTTTCTGTAGTTATCTGCAGAGAACATTGAAAGCACAGATTCCATCAGGTAAGAGTAACTGAGGACATTTCCTGTTTTTTTTTTTTTTTTTTTGGCGAGACTGGGGATTGAACTCAGGCCCTTGCATTTGACAGGGAAGCACTTATTCTACTGAGCCAAAGCCATCTCCCCAGCCCCAAGAGTGACTGAGGAAGTGACAGAAACATTGGCCAGGCTGTATTTAGTTTATCTGCCTCTGTCCGTCTGAAGAAAAGTGATTTTAGGCAGTATGATTTTAATTACTGTTTTAATTTTCCTGTCTTGACACAGCATTAGACCGTGAAATAAATTTTAAGGAACACAACTGAGTGGCAAAGCAAATGTGTTTAATGATTCCCATGATGTTTGGTTTCAGGTCACTTTTACACTCAAAAACTGAGGACCCAGAGAACTTGTGTATACCATATTAGCAATAAAAATTGGAGAAATTTTCATCCTTTCTTGACTGAATAAGCCTTATAAAACAGAGTTAACATGCTTTTATGAGAAGTACCTCTTTCCAGAACAACATGATCAGGAGACGGCACCCACAGGCTCCACACAGCCCTCATGTTGGAGCCCGATTTCAGTGTGCTGCACATTCCGCTGTGGGCTCATGGCAGAGTGAAAGTTGAAAGACAGGGGCAGTGCTCTGTTGTGAAATACTTTTTATATCCTGGGAGGTAAAAGATATCTCAGGGAGCCAGAGAGCTCTTAGGCTGTGCCTTGAGAGCCAGGATTTTATATGAGGATCTTGTTCCAGTGAGGATTGACTGTATCCTAATGAGAAAATGAAAGGCTACCTATGTTTATCTTCTGTTTTTTCCTGTTCTTTACAGGATAAGCCTGTAAATCAAGGGCAAACACTTTAAAACAGGGCTCTATATGACTTTGTGTAGTGGTTACAGCATTCCTTCCCAGACACCCAGATATAGCACCCAAGCAAAGTGTGTCACACATGTGCCCTGCACCTTCTAGGTGACCATTCAATGTTGTCTTTAGTTGGGTGCCAACAGAGGAGGTCACTGATGACTGCTGCTCATGTGGGGACTTGGATTTCATGTGATGTTTTCTCTCCTTAGGTTCCATGAAGGATCACCCACAGCAGCAGCCAGGCATGCTGTCCCGCGTGACTGGGGGTATCTTCAGTGTTACCAAGGGAGCTGTTGGTGCCACCATTGGTGGTGTGGCTTGGATTGGTGGAAAGAGTCTGGAGGTGACCAAAACAGCAGTTACAACGGTGCCTTCCATGGGAATAGGGCTAGTGAGAGGGGGTGTGTCTGCTGTGGCTGGAGGTGTCACAGCTGTAGGGTCTGCCGTTGTCAACAAAGTGCCCTTGACGGGAAAGAAGAAAGACAAGTCTGACTAAGCTGTGGAGGTACACTTGCTTTCCACGGCACTCTGATGCCAGTGGCACCGAGTCACTACCTTACGGACTACAATGTTATCACCTATTCCAGATGATTACCTTCTAACTGCTGTGTTGAAAGTATTGCTGACTGGCTTTCAGCTAGAGACCAATACTAGCATGGTGTATGAAGGTTTCTCATACGTAAGTTTCAGCTTTTTATCTGGTAAAATGTTACACTTCCTCAGCAGTAAATGAATATATGGTATGTCTGATCATTTCCTATAAGTCTTTCAGTCTGTCTAAAATGTGAAAGTTGAATTTAGTTAGATGACCTTTCCAGTTCTGTGTATACAATGTGCCAGGTAACTCATGTGCCCTCGGAAGTGAGCTGTGAACTATATAATCTGCACCTTTGATGTGCCTCGTGGCTTCAGATGTCTTAGTTTCTAAAGCAGCAGCTGTTGATGCCAGGAGGCAGTCTTAAGCTGGCAGAAATGGCATGAATTGGAGAAGTGTAAAAGATAAATGGTTTCACGATACTGTTAACTATCTTTTGTCAGATATGCATTCTGTTTATTTAATCATCAATGCCTTATAGAAGAAAACATCTTTTCTAATACTTTCATCTGTGTAGTTCTTAAAATTAGTTCTGGGCTGTCTGGAAGGTTGGGAAGTAGGTTTTCCTTAAGAAACTCAGGAGTAGGGAAGCATGGCTCAGACAGTGCTTGTTAATGGTTTGGCCAGCAGTTAGTCTGTAGTTAGACTGTACGCTTAGACCTGGGTTCATGCTCCACCATTAATACACCTCACAGTGCCTAAGGATTGTTTCTTAGCTGTGTTAGAAGGTGTCATGTTAAGGAGGAACAAATATTAAGTTCCTAAGAAATACTTAAAGCCTACAAGATAGGAAGCATCCTTCACACCTGTTCTTTCAGACATCAGGAGCACTCCCTTTTAAAAATCAGATCAAAGCAACCACAAACAGTTGACTGACTTGAATGCAGCAAGTTCCATAGAGTAGTATGGAGTGGCAGTGGGTGTGCTCTTGGTATTTCCATAGGCTTCTCAAGTACATCATCTACCAGTTAGTCTTGTAAAGTGGCTTCAGACTGCTTTTCCAGCTGCCTCCTGGCAGGGAACTGGTGTTTCCCTTCCAGATGGGGAGGTCCTGTGTCTTCGTAACCTGCCAGCATGTCTTATCCGTTCCCAAGAGGGTAACTTGGTTTGTTGGTGGTCCTTGGCTTCATGCACATTCTGACATGTGGCACGTGGAGTTGACATTGCTCTTCCTCCCTAGTGGTGTAACTCAGGCCTGAAGAACCTGAAGTCTGGAGCTGTAGGCATCTCTGCCCCAGGAGGAGGCAGGCGGGTGACAGCTACTGCTGTGACTAAAACAGGACCAAGCACTCCCACCCAAGGTATAAATGCTGGCTCGTAAGCCATGGAGTACTGCATTGATAATGTAGGTTACTGGATGAAGAAGACAAGAGCCTTTAACACTTTTGTGAAGACCAGCAGGGGTTTTGAGCATATCTACAGAGATTCTGGGACTTTCCTGCTTATACAAAACTTAAAAGTTCATTAAGGAGTTCAATTAAAAGGGTCATTTATTTTATGTAGTATGATTTAAGGTATATTGTTTATTCTGGTCAAGTGTTTTAATTATCAAATGGGATCTTTTTTTAAAACTCCAAAATTAATAGTTGAATGCTAAATTGTCTAAATAATAGTATTGGAAAACTTGTTTCCTGCAATTTTGAAATTACATATTGCTTCCTTGCTAGTTTGTATTTCTCTTATCTTCCAGTCATGGACTCTGCTGTGCTTTGTACTGTATTTCTTCAAAGTGTAGACTTTGGTTTACTGTATGCTTGCATATTTATTTATATTTTCAACTTTGCTTGTTCTTAAAATTGAGGAAAAATTGTTATAATTTCTGCTGTAGACAAACCACCTGGTATATTTTACCTTGTAAAAGTTGTTTGCAGTTTGAAGCTACAGCTTAGTGACAGGGGCTTTGCCATGGGACCAAGGAGCCATCCCAGTTACAGTTGTTACAGAGGCTGTGGCCCAGCAAGCTTAGCCTCGCATGTGAATGGCTGGCTGTGTCTCCCATGCCTTCCTGGGTATTCTCTCGAAGACAGGCAGCATGGCTTTTGAAGACAGGACTGGCTCGCTACCAGAAGCTTGAGTTCTGGTGTGCACCTGGATGCATCTGCGGTTCCGCTTATTCCCTAAGAGGGTATTTGTCACACAAATATATGACCCATGACTGATCTAATAATGTTGACAATACAAATCCTTGTACTAGTGAAATGTCAGATCAAGTAATTTGAATAATTGTTTTGTATTAAAGGGATGGGTAAAGAACACATGAGTTGTTAATAAAGCACTATGATATGCAAAAATGGAACATTTCATAAAGATCTAAAGAAATAAGGGAAAATTTAAAGCAGGACAATCTTTCAACTTTTAGTTACATAGCAGTTCTGAAGTGCTATGACCAGTTTTTAATTTTTGTGGTAATGTACAAACGTGACATCCCAGAATATGTATTTTGATGCCAACACAAGAGTGAAATACAAATTTATTTTAAGCAACTCTAATAAAGATTAAAAACAGAGTTCCAGGCTTGGCTTTCCTTGAAGACTGCATCATCACAGCACCTGTGGTGCTCCCCCAGCCTGGTCCTGACCCGGGAGGCTGGGTGCGGGGTGCTGGTGGGAATCACATCTGCCTCCCGCTGTGCTGCCCCAATTCTTTCAGATTCCTGGTTCTCATATAGGGGCAAGCTGGTAGCCTTGTCACTGTCACTTCTACATTGGCTGAGTCACAGCTGTTCACCCAGTCCAGAAATGGCAGTTGGGTCCTGCATCCATACACTTGCTGTGCGAGGGATTCCTGGCTGCAGAAGTGACATGAACGTAGTTACACACCAACTGTGCAGCACGGCACGGGATTCTGTCCTCAGAGCCTTCTTGAGAAAATGAGATCTGGCCTGTTTTACATGGGAATGCTCATTGGCTATGATGTTAAATTTTTAAAATCTTGTTTTGTAGGGTGCTCTGAGTAAGAATTGAAAAAAGGCAAAGCACAACTCTCAAAGGCTGGCCTAGGTGGCCTGCCTGAGTGAGCTGTGGTCTGCATGAGGCCAGCACCTGCCCTTGAAGATGCGGACCTCAGTGCTCTCGGGCTTGTTGTCCTCCCTCTCACAAGCTACCTCACAGATCTCCTTCATCCACCCCCCCTGTGCCCCGTGTGGGCCACATTCCCTCTTGCACTCCCAACCCCATTAATGTGTTAATAAGCAAAAGCTGCAGTCTCAACCTGCTTAAATTTCCAAGCCTCTGGTCTGTCCCAGTGCTTCTGGACAGTGTTGCCAGCCTGCCTGGCACTTACACAACTGCCACCTTATTCTAGGGTATAGACAAGGGTCACAAGCATTTGACAGGATGAATATAGGACCACTTGCATTTTCCCTAATATTTTCATTAATCCTGAAAGGCTGTGCATCCCCTGGCCTCAGATGTTCACTGTCAGTCAACTGTTTGGCTGTGTATTTGTTAGAAAGGTCACCCTTGACAGCTGAAAGCGAGCCAGTATGTCTGAAGAGTATTTGTCTTGGAACAAGTTAGAGCAGAAACTCGGAAATGCTACTACTCCAGTGCACACCAGCCTTTTCCTGGGCAGGCAGACCTGGATTCTCAGTTTTCTAGAAAGCTGTATTTACTGCAAATGTGTATGAACTGATAATTTCAGATGAAAAGACGTGACAGAAAAGTTTCCATAAAAAACTTCTCTCATTTGTTTGTACTCCATGTTTTTGGTAAAACAGCACAGTGACTTCTGCTATGCCAGTTCCTTACTTTCCTATTCAGGGGTTTGAACAGAATTCATCAGATCTCACTAACTCTGTGACACGGCAGCCAAGTGTCCTCAGTAAGCTTGTGTCTTCCTTGCAGCAGATGCAGGTGAGTATTCCATGGCCAGGCCATGGCAGTCAGGTTACCCAAACTGACCCCAGGAGCAAGCTCTTGGTTATTCTCTTTGGATAAATAATACTTCTCTAAGACACTTATTCCAAAAATCAGACGTTTTAAGAATGTATCATAAATTTACTGTTTTAATTGAAGGCTAATTGCACAGGTCAGACCCCAGGAGCGAGGTTTCAGGGCTGCAATGAGGAAAGTGAATCCTGCAGTGGGTGGAGGAAGTTCCTCAGAAATGACCAATGACTGCAAAATCTCACACAGGTACCAGGTCAGTGGTACCTGAATTTTAGGGATAAAGTTACCAACTTTATTTAAAATAAATGCAATTTAGAATTTAAAATATAGCAGAAATCACGTTTCAATATTTTATTTTGGTACTGAAAACTGAACTCAAGACCTCGAGCTTGCCACACAGGCGTTGTGCAGCTGAGTATCCTTGGCCCCTAAAAGTAATTTTAGACACAACTCAGAAACTACAGTTGACTGTAAGCAGCTGAGATGCACAACGATGTAAGTTTTATGTTGTTTTGCCAGAAATAACATCAGTCACTCTTCAACATTTAATGGTGCCACAGGGTTAAATACAGGTCTTTCTCTTTTGGCTTGAATTTTGCCAAAGTTAGCCTCAAACTCCTTTTTTGTTCCATTTAGATCAGCTAGATGTCTATCCTTTATTTTGTAGCCCAAGGAATTTAGTTTCCTTATTCTGTACTGAACTATATGTGGTATTAATTCAAGAACCATTGGTGTCTCTCTTATCTGAGCTATGGAAATACCCTCTTTCACTAAGCCCTGAATTCGCTGTTCTAAAACTGGTACAGAATAATACAAAAGAGCAGGACATTTCAGAATTAACTGCTTCAGGTCATGATCTGTGCATTCAAATGCATTTTTTGAGAAGGAAATACTGCTCTGAATGCTTCTTGGGCAAAGTTGAAAAAGGAACCCTTTAAGTTTGGAGAGAAGCTGAAGAATTTCCAAGTTTGTGAAACCCTGCTCCTGGAGACATTCTAGTATTTCTCTCACGGCCACAGGGGAACTGAACAAAATAAACGGATTCTGGCTTAATAATTTCCGTAGCCAAGCTTTCATGTTGGTCTCAGACCCGCCTCTGTTGAGGTAGCTCTCCTGGAGCACACCTATCATTTGTTTGTTCTTCTCAACAGGATGATGGAAGATACCGCATGCCGTTGTCAGAAACCTGCTGATGACCACACTCCTGAGCCCCAGCTCTTGAAAGAGATGAATGTTGAGTCTGAGGTTCTGCTGGTCCTGCACAGAGAAGAAGGCCTCTGGAAACTGCTCTATAAGCCTGAGTAACTCACGCTTACTGCCGCACACCAGCTGCCAAAGGTCCCTCTGGGTGGCGACTGCTGTGGGGCTGCAGAGGACGGCCTCTGGGCAGCGCTCCAGGACATGGGCCACCTGGGCCAAATCAGCACCTAGGTCGTGCAAAACACTCACCACCTCTTCCACATAGGCTTCTTCTTCCTGAAGCACCCATCTTTTCCACCTTCGGATTTTCCTGACATCAACGGAAAGCTTGCAGAACTTTTCCACTGTTTTCTCATTTTCTCTGGAAGACGGGCAATCTGTTGTAAAGCATGCTGGTGGAGGGGTGCATCTGGGCGCTGCCTGCACACTCCAGAAGGAACCCAGCCTGTGGGGCCAGGCTCGCAGCAGTGTCCACATCACACCTGCCATCCCTGTGCATCCCAGGAGAGCTGATGCGAGCAGGCACAGCTGCGAGAGAAGAGAGAGGCGCTCAGGAGGAGGGCAGACTTGGAGGGGCCAGCCGGTAGCAAGGAGCTCTAGAAAGGAGGGTGGAAACAAGTGGAAATGCAGTCTGTACCATGACTGCTTCCTCCTTGAGGCTGAGCTGCAGTGACTTGAGCACAGCAAGGCCTCAGCTGGATGTTAGCCAACAAGATTCCCAGTCCTACACAACACTTCAAAAAATGGCTTTCATTCACACAGTTGCTATTTAACAGATATTTTTGCTGAATAGCTATTTCTTAAATAGGTCTGTTGGTTTATTTTAGTTAATATATGCTTGTTTTATAAGGATTAGGTGAATGGGCTCCTTTTTATGAACCCAGAATTAAAGTAAGTCCTAGCCAGGTGGATGCCAGGTTCCATCTACCAGTCTTGGTGGAGTTTGGGGCATCCTGGTTAGCTGCCATGGCCTGACATCTTGACCATGGCCTGTGGGGTGGTGACACTGGGATGAGTGGAGCCCTGCCCCCTGCATCTCCTTAAGGTCTCTCTGGCTGGAGCTAAAGGACATGAAATGATGAAAGGAAAAGGCCTAGATGTTTATTTAATGCAAATTTTACATGAAAGTGCTCCTAGTCAGTCTGTGTCAGTCTTCCAGGTGCCCGGCACCCCAACGCGCCACCGGGGACAGCCTAGGCTCGCCTGCCTGAGGGGAAGCTCACATGCGGCCAGCACTAATCCTTGGCACCAAAACACCTTCACCACCCATGTCAAGGACGCTTCACATTCCAACTTGCTCTAACTAATCCAGATAAATGATTATTCTATAGGGAAGAATACTGATTGCCATTTTAATTTACTCTTCCACTCTGATGCTTATGGGGACAAAGAAGTCCGTGTAGGAGTAGTGTTCATCTGTTAATGGTTGCATTAGTTTTCTTTTTTGTATCTACTAACATCAGTAGCAAACATGAAAAAAAAATCAAGTATCTTTAACATTTCTAGGAGACATGGATTTTCATGGGAAGGTGGAAAAACAGCCTAATAACAAAACAGATAGCGAGCTCGACGCCCCATCCCCTGGCCCGAACCCCCGCCTGGCCTGGCCCTCACTCCTGAGCCAGCCCGAGTCACCCAGAGGGCACCCAGGAGAGGGTGGACAGAGCCTCCAAGGAGATGCTCCCCAAAGGCTGGCAGCTGGGGAATGGGAAGAACAACACCCTAGCCTATGGACAAAGGGTAGCTCAAAGAAGTATCTTGGACGCCCCAGGTTTCTAAAATAACTAAAACTAGCGCGCTCTTGCAGCAGACAAGTTGGCAAACTTAAGTTTCAGCAGCAGCACGCCTATGGGGCACAAATCCAGTTGTATTCCCATGCGCGCTGTTTCCTGTTCCGCTTTTACTTTTGGTGCCCTTGAGCTTCATCCCTATCCTGACTTCATTTCTGTTTCTCACTGCCTTTATTATAATTCTGAATCGAACCCGAGGCCCTGGTTTTCTGACAAGACCCCCAAGACCAGGGCACTTTGTAACAGGCACCTGAGGAAGCAGCTGGTCTGGCCTGGGCCCCATGTCACTCACAGCGACATGGTCATAAAGTAACCGTGGCTGTGGACAGGCTCACCCCGTGGGAAGTCAACCTAAGGCTAAAGGGAGTGGCTCTCTAGCTTCCTCGGGCCAGCGGGGTCGGGGACATCTAGCCTGCTCTCCAGGGCGGGCTCAGGCACAGGCGCCTATGGAACTTGCTTCCACGTGGTCAGCCTAATTGCTGTCGCCTTCGCATTTTCCTCCCACCCTCCACAAGCTGAAGCTCATGGGCAGCCCAGCAACGGATTCTCGGATTCTCGCAGGGCTGCTTTCCTTTTCCTCCCTTCCTGCTCGCATGCAAGGCTTTCCACAGGGAGCCTGCGAGGTTTCGCTGGCTTCCTCCGGAGTCTCTCTTGGGGCGCAGGATGCGCGCTCGGCCTCCTTCCCTCTTCTGCAGCCTCCCCTGGGAGACGCGCTCAGCCAGGGCCTCAGCTGCTCCGCCTTCCCTCGAGGTGCCAGTAATGGACAGAGAAACCCATCTGTGCCCCGCGCCGCACCGTCCCCACTGCCTCGTGTGTGCCCCGGGCTCGACGCCACCTGTTCCCCAAGTTCACCTTCCTGACCTTAGGGGCCGCCTTCGGGTCACCTCGGGATCGCCGAGGTCACAGTCCTTTCACCTTGGCCGGTCAGCCAACCGCGTCCTTCCGGCCGCCCAGACCTGACCCTGCGCTCCCTTCCCGCGATGGCCACAGCCACGGCCACGGTGGCTCCCCTCGTGCTGTGCGCCGAGCCGCCAGCTTCCTCCTGCCTCTCGGCTCGTGGGCCATGGAGGGCGCGGCCACGCCGCGCAGCTCTCGGAGCAGGCGCGGGGCAGGCGGCGAGGACGGCGGGGACTCGGCCCACTCACCGGACGCACTGGGCGCGGCGCGGGGCGCAACTCCTGCCGGCGGGGCGGGTTCTTCACTGCCGCAGTGGCCTGGGCCCTCTCCTAGCCCTGGCCTACTCCGCGGAACCGAACCGCGAAGCCTCCTGAGCGCTGTGGACGCAGTCTGCCTTGGCGACACACTGGTTCCCCACATCCCCCCGTGACGAGCCGGGTTCCACAGCCTGCTCTTATAACGCACGAGAGGGGCGGGGAGCTCGTGAGCCCCCGCCTCCCGGCTGCGGCTGCGCCCGAGTGCGGGTGCGGGTGGGAGGGCGGTCGCAGTCCCTGGCGGGTTTGGAACACCAGACTTTTTCCACCAGGACGCCCCGCCCATTCACCTTCGCCTATCGGCACTCGGGAAGGTACTGCGCCTGCGGCATCTCCACGCGCACCCAGCATAGCCAATCAAAATGCAAGACACAGGCGGGCCAGGCCGGGGTTTGCAGACCTGGGAATTGGTTCTCCGGGATGGCGCTGCCCAACCGCTGGCCTTTGTTTCCCAGCATATGAGACACTTGGCGTCCGGCTACCTGGGCTCAGAGAGACCGTCTCTATCCCGTGAGAGAAAGGTCGCATTGGAACCGCGGTCTCTAAAGCAGAACCAATGAAAACCCCCATCTCCGAAGCGCGACGAGCCCGGCCCTTCCCTGGCGATCGGTGACCGTGGTTCTGGGCGGCGCTGGCCCTCCCAGCCTCCTGTCGTTGACCGAGGGCACTGCCCCGGGCTCTGCAGCCTCGAGTCCTGCCCGGCCTCGAGTGCTGGCGTGGGCCCGCGGCGAGAATCCCGGGGACAGGACGGCCGAACCCGGCGTTCATGCAACCCCGCTCCTCCGCGGGCGCCCCCTGCCGAGGACTACGCCCCGCGCAGGGATGGGCGCAGGTGTTGGGGCGAAACCCGGCGGGCCACGTGGAGAACCTCGGACCGGAACGCCCAGAGCCTGGCTCTGACCGCGGATTCCAAGTCCGTCGCATATGAGAGACTTCCTTTTGCGCCTAATACATGCTTCTTCTTGAATTGCCAAGGCTGGGGTCCAAACAAACCAAAATTTGCGATTAGGACAGGGTGGAGCAGACAGAAGGCAGTGGAGGCCCAAAGTGCAGAGCTCAGAATTGCAGCCGCCACTGCTGATGGCCTTGGGCCCCCTCAGTGGCACGAGGGGATGATGCACACATACGCAGACTCAGCCGTGCCACCACAGCAAACAAGCTATTCCCGGTTTTGTTATTGAAACAGGGTTTCACTGTAGTCCAGGCTGGCCTGGAGGTTTTCTGCAGCCTGTCAAGTGCTGGGGATTACAGGCTTGCTGTCAACACCCGGCTTCATTGTGGATGTTTAAATCAGTGCATTTCTAGGACTATAAAATCGGGAAAACTTTATAGACAGAGTAAAGGGAGAAAGAGACCACTATCTGTATATAATCTTTCAACAATTTACAATCATGTTTTGAATTCTGGGAAGATTCTGTTTTCTAACACGTAAGATGTATTAAAACAGTATCAGTCTTTATATAGCAAATTTACTAATTTAACAAATGCGAGAAAAAGAATTTTGACTATTCATTCACTAGCATGGTTCCGAGTTAGCACACAGTTTTTACTAACAATTTAAGAATAGAGCCGGTCAAATAGCTCAACAGATTAAAGCGCCTGCAAGCAGGCTCAGGGGCTAGGAGTTAGATCCCCAGGCCTAACATGTGGGCCCCGCCCCCTGGGACGAGCTCATTTGACATGGCAATTGAGATTGGGAGTGGTGGTGTGTGCTGTAATCCCAGCTCTTGGGAGTCAGTAAACGGGTGGATTATTATGATTCCTATCTAGTAGTGAGAGACCCTGAACACCCTTCCCTAAAACACACACACACACACACACACACACACCTTGCTGAACAAATAAAAAGGTCTTAACACCACCTAGACCACTGGAAGGATTTCTGAGTAGCAGCTCCTCTGGCTAGGGGCTGAGTCCTCAGTGCATCTGCTTAGTGAGAGCAGTGAGGGTTCCTTCCTCCCATTCCATGATTCCTTCGAACTACAATTTAGATCAGACTGAAAATGCTTCAGAAAAACCATGTGCAGTTTCCCAGGATGAATGTAATCACTATATACTGTAAGTACTTGAAAAACAAAAATTACCTTATGTTTATAAGTAATATTCAAGTATGCTGACTGAATCCCCTCTCCCCCTTTCAGTGATTCATTCTGGCCACAACTCAAACCAAGTGGAGAAAGCTTTTGAATAATTCTTGTGAAACACAAAATCATCACATGTTTCTATGTAATGTGCCTTGAGTGTTCTTACTAAAATGCTTCCATGTTAACCTTTCCTTGTGGATGGTGATAATTGATAAAGCCATGTCCTGTGAATTTGTCAATTATATATAGTAAAATAGGTCCACAGAACAATATATAAAATATGGTTATCACAAAAAAATGTAATTTAAAATGTTTCTGTATTTTTACTTTTATTTTTTAATGTATTTAGTACAGGGTCTACAGGGTCTCACTATACAGATTGGACATTGTGATCCTCCTGTTTTGATTATAGACACGCACCACCATGTCCAGTCTCAATGGCTGTCTCAGTGTGCATTGCTGGAGATTGAGCCGTGGTCCCTGCGCCTGCTTTACAGGCACTTTAATCCCCTGAGCTATCTGTCCAGCCCTTGCTTCTGTATTTTTAATTCAGATTTATCTTCAGTTACCTTTTAGTATAATCCTCATATGAGTATATGCTACTACTGAAGGTAGGAAAATGAAAAGCCACCAGTGAGGACTTAGAATGCTAAGAACTACCTCCTAGACCACTCCCTTGTAGGGAGGAATAAAAGCTGGCATGCTGATGCGGCTAACCAGGCCACAGCACCCAGCTCTGGAGGTTGGGCACACAGTCCAAGGAGCTATGCAGTCTGGCAGCCCTGTGGCTATGTTCTCAGTACTGACACAAGCCAGGCCCTGACAGGAGCATCTGACATGGACTGAACTAGGACGCAGCTAAATGCCTGCTGCAAGTCTTGCCACTCCTACCTGATGGATGAAACGAAGGCTCAGCAGATGAAGGTGTGTTATGGCTCCTTTCTACACGTTCTTCAAAAGTCCCACACACTCACAGCTGGCATTTTCTGGAAGTGGCTAGATCTAGGGCATGTGATGCTAGGATTAAGGGTACCCCACCCTGAGTGGGTAGTGGAGTTTCAGGTATAGAATGAGGGCTGCTGTTGGTGCTGGCTGCTTCACTATCCTGTCTGCGCTGCTTTGCCATGGACCATTTTTCCTCTATTGTACCACTGCCTTGCAGCCAGCCATCTATGGACAGAAGCCTCTGTACACTGTGGGCCAAAGCAACCACCCCAACTTTGACTTTGTGTCCCAGGTATTTTGTCTCAGCAATGAAAAGAGACAGTTATTCAGTAGCAGAGCCAGACATCTGACCTCAGAGCCCACACTCCCAACTGCTGTTCCATACAGCCCAATTTATAGTAACAAACGCCACTATGTGACAAAATCCTTTTGGTTTTCAATCTTTCTTACAGATAATTTTGAAAATATAATTTTGAAAAATTCCAACCTACCATTCTGGTGCAGCCCATGGTGAGAACAGAGACACTACAGCAGATCTGTAGCTGTGGAGAGCCAAGAGGGTCTCAAGTCTGGCCATGATGATGGCCATTCAGAACAAGGACCTGGACCCAGGGCCAAACCTGGATTTAATTTAAGTAATTTGTGAAGAGGGCAGGGCCTCAGGGCTGAGTGACCAGGAGAAGCGGGGAGCACCTGAGTGCTGTGAGCTAGGCTAGGGAGGAACCTGAAGCCACCTCTGCAGTGTGCAGAGGGGGGTCTGCAGAGAGTGAACAGTGTGATGCAGCTGAGGTGATTCCCAAGTCGTGGGAATGCGCTTGCGCCAACCTGTGATCTTCTGCACCCTAGGAGGTCAGAGCCTCTTACTTTGAGGCTCACCCTGCCCACACCCGCAGTGTGGAGCACAGCCTCTCAGCCAGCTCACACTGTCGCCTGCCTTCAAAGACCACAGCTGCTCTTCTTTCAAGGAGCATCATCCAGATGGAAGCATGACCTGTCTCTGACTTAATCACATCTTGCATAGCAGCGCTCTTTTCCAAAAACAAAAGCACCTGCCAAGCACACAGCTTCTGTATTTGCATATACTTTAATAACAAAGTCACTTTAGCTGTAAATAAACAAAAACAGGGAGACAGGAGAGTAGCACACATCCTTCCACAGCTCAGGCATACAAGGAAATTTAAAGCACACTGTCTGTTCACAAAGGCTGGCTTAACTAATTCTGATTACATATTTCTAAAACATTATGAAAGAGTCCAAAGTTAGGTCAAACAATGTTGTCCAGAAAATTTTGTTCTAAAATTTTAACAAAGTCTTTTAAGAAAGTCTAAAAACCTCCTATTTTCCCACACTGACTCTCAAAACGTTTAAGTTTTCTATCAGAATATCAGTTTGCAACTGAAATTTTTACCATACATGAAAAATTATCAAAAATATATTGATGGGTCTATACTAATTGTGACTATATTTACACTAAGCAAATTCCTTTACTGAGTTCTTTATATACAAATCACCACTCACTTGTCCTGTGTGAAATCCATTAAAAAGTTACAAGCTACAGAAATGTCATCAGAAATAATACATTCAATGTAACTTTTTCCATCAGTGAATATTTTCAAATAATTCAGTTGAAATGTACTGGTTGCTCCTCACTTTCCGCTGCAGCAATATTCCCTCCGAATGTCCTCTGGGATTTAGGGTGAAAAAAGACAAGAAAGTGTAAGTGCAAAGCATTAAATGATAACATTTTGTTCCCCCTGTATTTTACGGAGGGGTCTACAGGGCGTTCAGGGTCTCACTACTAGATCAGACTCATAGCGATTCTCCTGTTTACAGCCTCCCACGTGCTGGGATTACAGGTGTGGTCTACCACATCCAGTCTTAAATGTACATTTAAAAGGCAAAATTTGGTAGCAAGTTCACAAAGGAGCAGTGTCAGTGTTCAAAGAGGCCCCTCAGTGTCTCACAGCCACAGAGGAAATGAGACAGTTCTTTTTCTAAGCTTTTCAGACTTGAAGATTGCTGACTGCAGCACTTTACCCAGGACAAATTACTCTCTGGTTGCATCATTAACCGATTAATTAATTTATGTCTTAGAAAAACACTGTGCCCGGGGTGAAGGGAGAGACGACCTCCATTTGGAAGCACTGCATGCTAACGACAGGCTCTTCTACAACCAGAAAACAGGCAGGGGCCAGCCAGTTCCAGTTGTGGGTTACCGTCAGGTAGTGCTCTGCCGCTGGACCTTGTGACCGATACTCTGCACGTCCTCCTCCTGACTGGGCCGCTTCCCATTGCCCTGCGTAGGGCCCCCAGGGCTCCGCCCTGCACACAGGGAACAGCTTCTGAGGACTGGCAGGTGTGTGGGCACAGCTCAGTTATAGGCGCCCTGGCCTCTGCCTTACCTGGCTTTAGCAGCGAAGCTTGCTGACTGTCTTGGTGTGCACAGTGTAGGATGCTGCTCCCTGGGGTGCAACCTATGGTATTCATAGAGCAAAGTGACTTAGGGTCAGATTGGAGAGGTATGTATTAAGACTGCAAATTCCACTTTTAGTATTTAAATTCAGTTATTTGCCTTTCTCCAATTCTCCGTGAGCCACAAATCACAGGCTGAGCCAGGAACCTCAACCTCAACTTGAAGAGGTATGGACAGTCCCCAGGCTTGCTCACTGCTCATGGTTCCGTAAGAAGCACATCATTTCAGGGCACAAGAACTAAACACCTGAGCACATGGGAAGAGGGGGGCAATGAGGCCTTCCCCTGGCTGCTTCCTCAGCCTCCAGATGGACACCTCTCCTTAGACGGTGCAGGGCTGCAGGATGCGAGCGCCACTCGTGGACCCCACTGTGAGAAGAGCCAGATTCTGGGCACTTGCACATGGCCTGAGACGAGGGAGCACCTTCCTTTGTCTCAGCAGGAGCTGAGGGCCCAGGACAGGTCCTTTTTTGCCTTCTGCTCAGAGAGCCTTGCGGCACAAAGAATGCAGCTTCTCAGGTACTTCCAGGTGGACACTGGAAGGCTAGGATTGCCAAGGCACTGTATAGCACAGAAAGGAGTCCTACCAGGGCACCCAGCTCACACCCCTTGACAGCTTCTAGCTGTTGTCATGCCACAGTCACCTCACTCATCTGAGACATCCAGCACTGGCCACAGGCACCACTGCAAGCCCCAACAGATCATGGTACACACGGCTGTGAGAACAACCTGAAAACTCTCTACTGCAATGAGGATTAAAGTGTCACCGTAACACGACTCACTTTTGCATCACCATGTTACTATGTAACAAAAGTCTACATCCTTAGAAAATGAAAAAATAACATGTACAAGGAACAATCTAAAATATTATTGTGGATATAGAGGACCTTTAGAGAAAAGTGCTGTCAGTGTCACAACAGACAGCCACATTTGATACCTAAGTTAAAGACTGGGATAAATTTGCTGCTGCTATAGAATAACTACATCCAACTGCATATCCAAGGCTCACTTTTGGTTTTCCAGTGGAACTGGTATACTGCTCTTTTATAATTCTTCTCATTAAAGTGTGTCACAGAGGGTTCTCACCCAGGCAGCAACTGGAGGCCACACAGCCACAACTGACTCTGCTCCAGCTTCTTCAAAGCAAAGGGGGACCTGTTGGGGGCCACCTGGGAGACCCTCCTTGAAAGAGAAGCAATCGTCTCCATTTTGACAGACGCTGGCCTTATCTCTACGTACAGATGGCTAGCACTTCTCAGCTGGCTTGAAGCAATGCATATCGGTCTAGCCAAGGTGATGGGGTAGTTTCTGAAAACGGCAGGTGTGTTTCCTTGGAACCCTGACCTGCTGCTTCCTACTGTGAGCTGGGTCGAGATAGGATGAAGAGCCAGTGCTCCCTGCTGTCCACTGGGAACGAGCCTTGAGACAGAGGCTGTGACTTCCTGGGGCTTGAAAGATTACACATCAGAGCTGAAGCACCTACCGCAAACACCAGATACCATCTCGGTTGTGTCAAGCAGATTACACACACCCTTCTCTCTGCATGCTGCAGGGTGAATGCAGGCCTCCTACCCGGCCCAGCTCACGGACCTTGCCTGCTCGCCTGCTCACTGTCATTCTGACAGTCACTCATCCTCCAGCCATTCCTTTCTTCATGAATTAATAAAGCCCAGGTTAGGTCATGGGTCCAGGCCTTTGTTCCAGATAGCCATCACCTCGGCTGGACTTGGGATTCTTTAGCTCCCCACAACTACAAATGTGCCTTATATCTTTATTCTTGCTGTGGGTTGCACTAGGTGTGGTAGGGTGAAATTAATTAGATGGTGGACTGGTGTCTCAATTACTTTTCTCTCATTGCTGGGACAGACACTCAACACTCAAAATTAGGGAAGGAAAGGTTTATTTATGTAGCTCACAGTCCGTGGAGGTTTCAGTCTATACTCAGGTGGCTCCAAGGCAGAGTAGCACGTGGCAGAGAGCAACCTTTCATGGTGGCAGCAAAGAGCAAGAGCAAATGAGAGGAATAGCTGCAACAATGACTGCAGAGAGCAAGTCTGTCTCCCTTAAATTGCCTTCAGGCTATGTGCCCGAAGCTGGGAGTAGTACTCATACCTATAATCCCAGCAGCACTCATACCCATAATCCCAGTGGATCATGAGTTAATCACAAACTCTAGAAGTCTGCCCCATAACTGCATGAGCCTTTGGGGGGGACAACTAGACACACACCATAACAGCTGGGAAGATAGCTCAGTGATCTAAAGTGCCTGCTTGGCAAGAACAAGAACCCAAGTTTGATCCCTGATACCACATGCTGTACTGACCAGCCCCAAAGCTGGGTGTGGTAGCACACACCTGTAATCCCAGCACTAGGGAAGCTGAGATTGGTGGATCACTATGCCTCTGAATGGCACAGAGAGACAATGTATCAACAAAAATAAATTTTAGAAAAATAACTAGATGGGATTTCAATAACTTATCCATGGTATTACTAATATAAACTTTTTAGACTGAGACAAGGACCAGGAAGGGCTCTCTATAGAAGATACTGAAATGAAATACACAAAGAATTCTCTTTGCAGTGTTTGGGATAGACCCCAGGCTTCTCTGTACTGAGGCCTACTCCAGCCCTTCTTAATGTTGTTCTTTCCTTTGCTTTTGCTCTTGAGACAGGGTGCTGGGAAGGCCTGAAGGTGCCAGGCAGCTTGATCTGGCCCTGCCCTCCTGTTTCTGGTTCTGGGCTTCTGGTGTGTACTGCCACATCCAGCCCCTCTGCAATCTTAAGTGACCATTCCTATTAGTTAAGGTTATGCTATTTTTTCTCCTTTACTAGTTTTTTTTTTTTTTTTTTAGATCTTCTAAGCTGTCTGTGGTGATAGTTTTTTTTAGCAGCTTCTGAGATGTAACTCACATACTATAATACTCAATTGTTTCAAGTGTGTAATTCAATGTTTCTTAAAAGCTAATTTACACAGTTCTATAAATATACCAATTCAGTTTCAGAAGACTTCCTACCACTCCGGAAAGGCCCTCACACCCACCTGCGTTCAATCCCATCCTTTCTCAGGAGCCAAGGTCAGCACCGGGCCATCCTGCCTGAGCTTGTGTGTGTTGCCAGGCTATGTAAGGCTGGCTTCCGCACGTGCTGCACAGAAGCCCTGGCACCCTGCTGCTCCTCATGGTGCCCTCATGTTCTGAGTAGGATGCAAGGAGCTGCTGTCAGATGAATGCGGAGGCCCATGTGTGGACATCTGGGCTCACTTCTGCTGGGTTTATGGGAAGTTTGTGAAGCCTTTTAAGAAGCGGACTCGCTGTGTTTTCACAGCATCCCTACTGCTGTACATCCTGCTCCCATCCATACTCTCACGTCTACCACTACACCTGGTGTTCTTTTCCATGTTTGCCATTCTAGCGGGCATAGAGTGACTCACCTGCCCAGTCTGCCTGCTCCTTTCCAGGGCGTAAAGTGCTGCCTCACAATGTTTTCCTGTGTTTGTTGAATGACTATGAACACGAAAGACAGCTTATAACAGAAAAAGTAAGCCAAAGCTAAAGCACATTGCTGCACTCCCTTCGGCAGCACATGCAATAATAAAACATACCGCTATAGTGAACAGACCAAGGTGCCTATTACAAAAATGATAAAAGCATGTCAAGACCTCTGTGCACAGCTTGCTCCTCACACAAAAGGAAGAGGAGAAACACACAGTCTGTGCTGTGGCAACAGGGCTGCTCTTGTCCTCCTCACAAAAGGGTTCCTACAGACTTGCCTTGGCCATGCCCTATGAGTGCTCTGCACAGGACACCAGCGGCGGGGCATGGGTGAGCCTGAGTGCAGGGCGAGTGTTGAGCAGACAGAGCACCCAGGAAGGGGCTGGCAGTCCAGCCCAAGGATGCCCTCCAGGGATGCTCCACTTCAGTACGGCTCCCCAGCACTATCTAGCCCAGCACCTTCCACAATCTCTGCTCCTCAGCCCAGTGATCACTCCTTTTCTCCTATGTTCTTTTCCCTCCACGTCACACTTAAGAGCCTGAGGCTTATGTCACTTTTGTGCCTTCTATGTCCTTTCAAAGCTTCATGAAACCCAGCCCCGAAGTGCACTGCAGGAACATATTTACACGTTTACCACCATTTCAAGATTTACTAGCCTGCTTGTATCACAACTGCCCCACGTTTTTAAGTGTGCAGTCAGACTGTCCTTACTGACTTGTTCCATGCCTGGCCCCTGAAGGTCACTGCAGAGGACACAGATCTGCATGCTCCAAGACATGGTGTGCACACCATGGTCTCTGTCCTGCTCCTTGCCATCCCCTCTGCTTCATAGGGCTCTGTCACTCACAGGTAGATGAGCATGCCACAGGCTGAGAAGAGGACTGATCTGGGGGGAGCCAGTAAGTGTGTTCTGCGAGGTAAAGCCGCAGGAGGCCCAGGAAAACATCCATGTAGCACATGACCTCCCTAGGAGCCCTGACTGCTGGGGCAATGATGCTCCTGGACCAAAGGCTTCTCTTAGCAATGCTAAGTAGTGTGGCATTCACCAAGGCAGTGCTGTAGAGGAGAGCAAGTGCTCACTGCGGGTCCCTCTGGCCTGAGCCTCCTCCTGCACCCCACTTTGGACAACAGGGTCCTTGGGGAGGGTGTGCCACTATGCCCAGTCTAAAGTGTTTTTTTTTTTCAGTACCAGGGATTGAACTCAGGACCTTGTGCTTGCCAGGCAAGTGCTTATTCTACTGAGCTGTCTACTGAGCCCAAAGACTTTTTTCTTGCAGAACCGGGGATTGAACTTGGGCCCTTCCACTTGCCAGGGAAGCACTTAGTTTACTGAGCCATCTCCCCAGCCCCTGATATTTTGGAATTCTGAAATGGTCCAATTTTTAGAAAGGTTTTTGTATCAGTTTAGAATCATGATCTAAAAAATAAGCATTTTTCAAGCTATCATTATCAAATTATGTAAGTAATTGCTTCAGTAGTACTATTTATGATTAGAGCCTTAGAAAACTGACAAAATGATTCAAATTTCCAGTGTACATTGACGACATTATTGCTGTCACACAAAGAATTCACGTGCCATCATATATAAAGCATGTGGAGACAACTGATGGGCAGAGGTCCAGAGGCCCACATGCATGAAATCCTTTGGCTTTGCTCACCAACCTTCATAACGACCTCAGAGCTGATGTGCCCCACAGGAGGGTACAAAACAATGGGCATCCTGAAAATTCAATATTTGCCTTTCACTTGATTGCATGTAATGACATTTTCTAGCTTTTAGATGTCACCTACAGAAGGAGCAGATATGTGCATGTGCACACAGGCACACATTTGCATAAGGAACCCTGATCAGGTTACACTGATTTTAAGTGAAATCTATTATAGCACAGTTCAGTAAGAAATACATTATGACCAGGCATCTCTGCGGGGCACCAAGCACAGAAAGGTCCTTTCCACTTACGTCCGCCACTGCCACCTCCTGGGATATTCTCTCCAGCAGTGTAGCTCATTAGGCCTCCATTGCCATTAGGGTTGGAAGGCACTGATGCAAGAAGACCTAAAGGAGACAGAATTTCCTGTTCATTACAGTGCAGACCAGCAACAGGCACAAGCTGCAGGGCGCAGCAGAAGAGTGCGGCTCACCTAGCCCTCGGTACCGGGAGAGCTGCTGGTAGAGCTGCTTCATCCGCTCAATATTCAGGCGGCTGGCTTCAGCGTGGTTCACCATTGGCTTGGGGTAATTCACTCCAATCAAACACTTGGCCACTTTCTGGATGCCTTCTGGTGCATTCCAGGGATCATAGATATATTTTGCAGGGAAGCCTCGTAGAACAGGCAAATAACGCCTTTTAGGAAAAGGATGAAGAGTTATTAATAAAATGCACCACAGGCAAATTTTAGCAGATCACTAGCTGTAAGTGACCAAAGTCAAATCAATACCACTTAAATGTTGTTTCCCCATCTCATCTCTGCTGCCCATCATGAGTAGGGTTACTTAATGCTGCTTAAGCATGAAAAGCTCTTCCTGGATTAGCTATTCCAAATGCAGTAACAACCACCCTTGATTTACCTGATATAGTCTCCATTGGGATCTGTTCTCCTACCAAAACCAACAGGGCAATAGCAGTGAAAAAACTGTTGGAAAAAGGAACTACAAGAGAGCCACATCCAACTTCCAGCATTTATGCTCCAATCTGCATCAAGCAGTAATTCTTCAAATACCTTCAGAAGCAACAGTAACCAGTTAGTTTGCACACACACACAATTCTCAAAGCAAGCATTTTTGAAGTCACTGTAGAGCAAGTCAGGCACAAAATCTAGCACCGACCTGTAAAGTTAAACAGCCTGAAGAACCCTGCGTGGGAAGGGGGCTATGTGAGCTCTTCCAGGGAGAGGGACAGACAGGACTATAGCAGCCCTCTGGCCAGAATTAATTCTCCAGCCTTTGCAGTGCTGATGTGTGGGGAGGGCAAAGGTCACTGTAGGATGCCCATAGGTTAGTGGGCAGAGGAAACAGCAGTGAGCTACTTATAAGAAAGCAAAATACTACCCGAAGTCACCAACAAAAATAGTGCTCAGCCTGCCACCTGGATGGTGGGAGCACAGCCAAGCACAGCGCACTGCAGAGATGCACCTGCCTCACAGGGCTGAACCTCAAGTTCTCTGATTCAAAGGGAAATACGGTTAAATGAGTTTTCTTAAATTTATGAACTAATTGCTATTCAGCATTTTCATATGTAACTCTGGGCTAGGAAATACAAAAGAAAAATGAAACAAACAAACCAAAAAAAACCCCACCAGGATCAGAAATGGTCCTTGGATTGGGAAAATTTATGATATAGCCAGAAAGGTAAAACACTTAAGTCCTGTCAGCATAACCATAAGACAATGCCACAACATTTAACATGATTCATTCTGTATAACAAAAGTGCTGCTATAAAGCTATGATATTTAAATGAGGTGAAGTGATTTATATTTTAAAATTTATAGTTATGTATTTGTAAAAACTCTTAGATGAATCTATTCTGTGATAGAAATGATTACCTACAAATATATCTTCCAATAAAACTAGAATATTAAAACTTAATAGTTCTCTTTACAGCTAGATGGCTTTCACCACTGAAATGACTTTAGGTCAAATAATTTAACCAGCTTTCACTAAGTTTTACCACCTGCACTTCAAGTGTGCCTGTACTGAGGTGATTCCACATTTACCACTCAACAGCTAGACTCTGAAAAAACACATGTAATAGGCAACTTCTAGGATTTAAAAAAAGCTATGGGACGAGTCCCTCCCCAGGCCCACCCTGCGCCACCAGCTGGAGCCCTCACCTTCATGCCTTCTTCCCAGCTCACCCACAGGTCCCCTCGTGTCAGGAAGCAGGCAACCGCATGCCTTGCCAGGTGGTGGATCCAGCCCTCCTGGCGAAGCTGGGTCATGATAGCATCAATCCATGGAAAGCCAGTCCGGCCCTCAGCCCACTTGGCTAATGCCTCAGGGTTCCTATCCCAAGGGATTTGCACACAGATGGGGTTTCCTTCCATCTTATCAAAACGGGGGTTATTTGTTGCTGCTGTGTAGAAAAATTCACGCCATAACAGTTGCCCATACAGAGAAAGAGGAGGAGAACTGTTCTTCTTCACCTAGGATCAAAATGCGAGGAACTATTATCAGCAGTTTTTAGCAGAGTGTGCTGAGAAACAAGCTCTAACTTTAGATAATACCTTTTTGTACAGATCTGTTAGCTTGAAGTAAAAGAGCCGACAGGACAAACAACCAAACCGGAGATAAGGGCTGAGCCCAGTAGGGCTTGCAAGCAGGGAGTTGGCATTCATCCGAGGTCTCTCAAAGTTTGCCACCCAAGCCTGAAAACAGATAGCATCACATTAACTGACCGCTTTTCCTTTTTAACAATAAAAGCAGAGGGACACCCTGATTGTTGAATGGCTCCAAGCTTGAAATTCCCACAACTCAAACAGCAAAGCTGGAAAGAACTCTGCTTAGTGTTGTAACTTTGCTTGATGGGTGGACTGAAAATCCAGCTTGAAAAGACCTGCATGGACTGAAACTGAGGCACTTGCCACATGCCAGCGTGGACACAAAGATGATGCTGCAGGCTCAGAGCTGCTCCATGTAGACAGCACTGCAAATGTGTTGAAGTCCTGGGAGAAGCATTGGTGAGTGTGATTTTGGGGCTTCAGAAATATTTACTGCTTTTCCTTTATTTCTTATGGGAAAAAAAAAACAAAAACATGTGCAGCTCTCAAACTTTTCAGCATTTAAACATGAAAAGGGAATGAATAAATGGAATTAGACAACTGAGATGTGGTAGCTGCTACACCGTCAATGGGAGATGTTGGCAGCTTGGCTAATCAGCTTGGAGACTGGTGCCCAGGGGTGACTCAGCACAAAGACTGTACAAAGGAGCAGAGGAAAGCTTCACTGCTGCCTGCCCTGCATCCGTGGGGAAGTCCCATTCTTCATCGTGCTAGAGGAGCTCTGCTCTTCACGGCAAAGTATCATCTTCACAGTCAGTGTACAAGGAAGAGAGGCTTGAGGGACACTGCAGCTGCTGCTCCTCTTCTGTACTTTGTTGTTTTATGCCGCCATGAACTGCTGCCATCTGCCTTGGAGCCAGCGGAGCATGGTCTGAAACTTCCACAGATTGTGAGCTAAATAAACCTTTCCTTCCTTCATTTTGAGTGTCGGGCATTTGTCTCAGTAATGAGTGAAAAGTAACTAAGACATGAGGTATCACTATATTCAAAACTGGTCTATTTTTAAGTTACTCAGTTCTGAGGGAACAACCAATTAGTCCAGCCATAAACTTCATGTTTTAACTTTAAAAAGAGATTAAAAAGTGAGCCTTCTTTTCTGCTAGCCAACCTTGTGAACACTTATGTGGGAATGTGACTCCAAGTCCAGGGCTAAGGGCAGCGATCTGTCATGTCAACACCAAGGAAAGGTGACAGTCCCTCCTCATCAAGTTTCACTTTCCAAGGCTTCAGTTACTCAGGGCCCACTATAGCCAGAAAATACTAAATGGGAAATGATGAGTTTTAAGTTTTATTACACCTTATTGTTGTAGTATTCCATCTATCACTGCATATTGTAGGAACCTCTCATTTTGCATAATTTTAATAAACTTAATTACAAGTAGTTTCCACTGGCAGAACACAGTGTCTGTAAGGTTTAGGACTATCCATAGTTGGAGGACCCACAGGTCTTAGAACAGATCCCCTGCGGAGAGGGCAGCGCTCTGTTCTATGAAGAACTCCATCCTTGCTTCAAGATTTCAGTCATCTAACACAAGCTCAGAGAGGAAGGAGTAGTATGGACGTAGTCAAAGGAAAAATACCAGAGGGGGGTCAAAGGGCACCTAAAAGACCAACTAGTTGCTAACTTCCAAACCCAATTCACAAGTCTGAGCATGGGTGTATTGTCATACCTTTCTTTCCAAATGCCTTTCCAAACGTGTCAGTGCTTCAGTTTCTCCTCCTGGCCACACTGCAGAGGGCAAGCCATCAGTGTCAAAACCTGGAGGAAGGATGGAAGGGAGGATGGGAAAGAGTGAGGGAAAAAAGGCAAGGAGAGGGAGGGGAGGAGAGAGGGAGGGAAGAAAAGACAAAGAAGACAGAAAGGGACAAAGAGAAGAAAAGAAAGGATTCATTATTATTCTGAAACAAAAAGAATTCTTATGTAACCACTCTAACTAGAAGAACAAAATACAGAAGTTACGAAAATAATAAGTAAATGGCCTGGACAGGCCATCACTCATGGAGGACAGGACGCAGTTCCTACCCTTTAGGGTACATGTACATCTTAATGTGATAACAGATCATAAACTTATATAATACAGAAATAATTTAGCACCTACTTTCTGAGGTTTTTTTTCTTTTCACATTACTCCTTTCTCTCTTTATGCAAACTACTTTATTTGACAAAATCAGAGGTCTGGAATTTTCTGGGATTCATAATCCGTAAGCTCCTGAGGTCCACTCAGAGCTGCCAACACCTACCTAGCTCTTCCAGGGAAGGTACTCCATATTTC
Source organism: Ctenomys sociabilis (assembly GCA_004027165.1). Taxonomy (NCBI): domain Eukaryota; kingdom Metazoa; phylum Chordata; class Mammalia; order Rodentia; family Ctenomyidae; genus Ctenomys; species Ctenomys sociabilis. The sequence continues at coordinate 75,791 of PVKA01001821.1, read as the reverse complement.
TCATCATGGTCATCGGACAAAGGAGTCATGCATTTTTCTATGACTTCTGAAGTAATTGTTTCCACTGGAATCTCCAGTGGCTCCATTTTGCTGATTAGTGTCTGAAATCTTTTGTAAGTTAGAGGTGGCTGTCCACCATTGAGTTCTATGATCCTATGAGGAGAGAAAAACGCAGTTAGGGATAAAATGACACTAAGTTTTTGGTTGAAAAGTTCTGAAAAGGCTTGTATTGGAAAATAAAATCTTAAGACCTAGAATGTTAATTTTTTCACATGACTAGAAAATACATTCACAATGCTTAACAAGATTAAGGTCATTCTCTTTATTTTCTAAATTCCTGATAGGTGTCAAAATAGATAGTATCCCAAACTAAAACCTGTAAAACAAATAGTATTACGGACTTAGAGGTAGGGGGCCAGGGAGATGGCTCAGTAGAATAAGCATTTCCCTGGCAATCCCCGATTCCACAAAAAAAAAAGGACTTAGAGGTAAAAACCCAACTAAGTGGCTTAATTAGCCTACCAGCAATAACAAAAGATTAATATATATAATAATTAATATATATAATGATATATAAACAAAAAATACACTAAAACACCACTCAAGGACTCTCAATCACTGACACAAACTAAAGCAGGCTGACAGCTACACCAAAAAGTAATCAAGTTCAAGCCTAGATCAGGCAACTTGGAAGCTTGGTGAGAACTTATTTCAAAATAGAAACAATAAAATGAATCTGAAGCTGGGCTGATCAAAAAAAAGTGGAGGGGGGAGGAAAAGAATGAGTGGTGCTATGTACATAGATCAGTTCCCCATTGCAAATGTGGACTGATAAAAATTTAAATAAGTAAATACATATTTAAAAAACAAACATGCCAGCCTCTTAGGACCTCCTCCCCCATATACTGCGATTGAGACTGGGCATGGTGGCACATGCCTGTAATCCTAACACTTGGGAAGCCCAAAACAGGAGAATCATTATAAGTCTGATCTACGTAGTAAGACCCTGTAGACCCTGTCCTAAATACAGAGAAGGAAAAAAAAAAAAAAGAGCTGGGGATGCAGCTTAGTGTAAAGGCCCTGAGTTCAATCCCAAGTACGAAACAAGACAACACTAAAAGCAAACCTTACTTGTCTAGGTCATATAACGTATGTGAAATTCGTACAATGACTTCTACTCCAGCTTCTGTAGCAAGTTTCTTAATAGCCGCATCCCGTTCCTTTCCAAAGGGTTCTGAATCATACTCAATCGAAAGTTTAGTAATATTCCACTCCTAAAACAACAAGAGAGGACCAACAGTGTATATCAGATCTTATTATTTTTTTCCAGATAGCAATAAGTGAAAAGCTCAAAATCTACACAATAAAGGATTATACATATATCAAACTTCAAGCATGCTGGAAGAAAAAAGTAAAATGTATGAATTAAAGAAACATATATCACAAATCTATTCTCCCAGATTTAAGGCATTTAGATAGGTACTAACCAAACAAGAAATATGCTTGAAAGTAGCTCTTCTGCTAAATGCATTTAGGCAGCACTATTTTTGCAAATAATTTATAACTGTATTATCACATCCCATCCTCAAAACACAACTCAGAAAACAGCTGGCTCTTTGGTTCCTCTCTTCACTTTGCAGGTAAGATTATCATTACTTTTTAAAAATCTTATTTACTTATTTATTTATTTGGTACAGGGTCTTGCTATGCAGACTCACAGTGATCCTCCTGTCTCAGCTTTCCCAGCGTTGGGATTACAGGCGTGCACCACCATGCCTGGTTTCAGGGCCTACACAGCAAACCCAGGGTGGAGTTGGCATGGCATGTGGTACCAGGGATCAAAGCCCAGGTCCTCATGCTTGCCAGGCAGGGACTGCAGAGCTACCTCCCTAGCCCCAGGTAAGATTATTTTTAAAGAATGAGGGATCTGCTAAGTCAGAAAGCCATGACACCTGCATGTGTGCCTGCAGATTTTAGAAATGCTCTTTATTACACCTTTGATAGTAGTTACAGTATCACCTGCCTAGCTGAGGTACTGTGTGTGAACATTTTATTTCTGATGAAAAGATGTTACCTGTGGAAAATCTGGACATAGTAATAATAACAGCAGCTACTTACTGAGGGACTGGGCAGTATTAATGAAGTTCTGTATACATGATTTTAAATGAGACAAGGCTTAAAAGAATTAAGTGATATTCCTCCAGCAGGTAATATAGGTTTGAAAATTCTAAATTTACTTTGATCTCAGAAATAAAACCAATCTGTAACTCTACCATTATTTAACCAACTATATGATAACACAGTGCAATTCTCCAACCCTATAGGTAAGGGCTGTTTCCCCAAAAACAGTTTTTATCATTCACTTATAAATATCTGCTGTTTTTTTTTTTTTTTTTTTTTTTTTGTATTTAGAACAGGATGTATAGAGTCTCACTGTGTAGATTGGATTCATTGTGATTCTCCTGTTTACAGCCCCCAAAATGCTGGGATTACAGGTGCGTGCCACCATGCCTAGTCTCAATCATGTCTCAGTGCATGCTAGGGGTGGGGCTGGCACAGCACGCCCCAGGATCAGACTCCCAGTCCGTGTGTTTGCCTAAGTAGGAGCTTTAATCCGCTGAGCTATTTGGCTTGCCCAAAATTTGAGGAGTTTTTTTTTTCTTTTGGCTAACTTCAGGATACCTTAAGGGCTGGTCTGGTGCAGCTTCTGGAGGTGGGGATCGAACCATGGTCCTATGTACCTGACTGCATTTGCCCAAGTGGTGCTTTAAACAACTGAGCTATCTGTCAAAGCCCCGAAAGTTGAGACAGTTTTTTTTTTGCTACATGAGGCTGCCAGACAGGCACTTATGCTACTGAGCTATCTCTCCAGCCCCCAGGCTGCCTTAAGGGCTTGCTATTCATTTCTGATTTAACTCTGTTGAAGTCAGATAATTCATGCCATCTCAGTCTTCTGCAATTAACTGAGTGTGGTCTTTCTTGATGAATGCTCCCTGCTCCTAGGAATCGGTGTCATTTTTGACCTCTATCTGTAGATACCAAACTGCCTGGTACTCCTGTCCGTACCCTTCTCTTTTACTATCTTTCACACTTCTGTCACTAACATGGTAGGAGGGGCATCCCTACCTTCCATGAGGCAGAGGTTGTGAGGTCACTTGAGGGCAGCCTAGCCTTTGGAACCTGAACAATGTACTCTTTGACACTTGCTCAAAACAAGTTATAGAGACAAGCCAGATTCCATAGCTGCAGAAATAAACTCTACCTTTTGATGCAAAAGCAACATAACATTGTGGACTCAAAGTGCCACACCTCAGATACATTGGTGAGCCCTTTTTTGTTTGCTCCAATGCCACATTTCCAGACAGGCTCCTGTGAGTTCACATAGAGCACCTGCCTCCACTGAACTGGCACTCACTGTCACATATTTCGTTTCTCTTTGCAGCACCCAGCACTGCATCTATCTCCTTCCACTAAAGCACAGGGTCCCTGAAGTCAGAGCCTTCCTGTTCGCTTCAGTGTCTCTCTCCCTGCCTCAGATCTGCCGGGCACAGGGCAGGTGTTCAGTCACGGCCTGCTGCTCTGATGCTCCCACGCACATGGTGTGCATACTGAAGCAAGGCCCCAGTTACTCAACAAGCATAATGTACATGTAGTGGTGAAGTGTTAGTGGCTAGCATTCTACTGTTACTTGACTATCAACATTTCTTCATGCTTTGCTGTGCTCATCTGTAAAGGTCTCAAGCACATGTCCATTTCCTTGGAGATAGGGAGAAGTCTTAAAAATTTACATATCTATTCATTATGTACTTGCTCTCTGAAACACACTTTGAGCTGCTTATGGAAAGCTTCTGCAGGACCTGCAATGGACATGACCGCAGAGGCTTATCAGTCGGGCATCCCATTTGGAAGACACTACATTTAGCTGCATCATACCAATAATTGTAGCGCCATGCAGATTTACCCTAGTTAGTGGCTCCTAGACCTTACCATTTCTTCATGAAATCATAGAAAAAAGTTAAGAGAAAAGACCACCTTGTCTCTTGTATTGTTGTAATTTAATCAGGAAAAAAATCTGGTAAAAAAACCCTATGTGCATTAGACGTGCACACAAATGTGTGCAGAAGCTCTGGTGTGTTTCTGCAGCAGAAGCAGGATAAAGAGAACACACAGGGCACATGAGGGCTGGGGAGCTCAGCAGCACTACGCGGCTGCCACTCATCCCAACCACATAGACCCCATCCTCAGGTGACACTTGCTCAAAACAAGTTATGGAGACAAGGATAACAAGGACATACAGGGCACATGAGAGCTGGGGAGCTCAGCATCTCCCAGTATGGAAAACCACCTGCGAGCTCCTCCCTCTGGGCTCGGCTAGAATAGTCAAACCAGACCCCTACTGAATGAGGCAGCCATGCCCTGACCAAAGAATCTTCTCCCTCAAAGAAACTGCAGGTGATATCAATAGTCAGGGGTGTAGGGAGACCTGCTTTTAACTGTGTGTCTTTTCAGGCTTTTTAGATACTACAGATATTTGTAGTATCTCTAAACAAAAACAAAGATTAATTCAATAACAAAGAAATTAATTCTCTCTATGGCTCTGTAATAGTAAATTAATCTGAAAGAAAATTTTCCTAGGATGCATTTAATATAGATTAATGTAGTCAGCTGAAGGAAAAATAAAGGTCAATGTGTGCTCTACCTGTGTGCTCATGCGTCTCTATACATGTGACAACCAATCAAACTGCCAAGGCAAGACATATCTACAGCATTAGGCAGTTGATCCAATAGTGCTAGTTTGGTTAGAAGGAATTTTAACATAAAAAACATAAAACACAATCTGGCTGGAAAAAAGTGTGTTCAAAAACAGGTAAATAAACTTTTTGTTATTTTATACCAAATACAATCCTTAGGATTCATTTCACTTTCACCAAATGGATTTGGAGACATGGCTGAAGCAATATGCATGCATACACACGTTAATGATAAAACTATTTCATTCTTTTGGATACAGTCTTCTTATAACTCTTCCTACGCTTAGATCATGTTAGTCTTCCAGTTACAATAGTGAGTACTGGCCAACACTGCTAGACTAGCCATACCCTACACATGGAATACTTATGTGAGACTGGCAGAAGAGAAAGACCAGGGATACTTTTTGGATTCCTACATTGAAGATATTACTCAGCCTAAGGACCAGTTCTCTCCTGTATTAGAAAAAGAAATCCTTCTATTATAAAAATACAAATTAAATACTTGCAAAAAAATATCAGACATGCTTGTAGAAATTCTAATAGTAATAAATAGGAAGACAAAAACATAAAAAGCAAAGGCAGGAAAATTAGCTTCTGGTCTAAGCACATCCTAACCTAACAGCACAATCTTGAGCTACTCATTTAGTCTGTCTAGGTTAACTTTTTTCTATCTGGAAAAAGAGGTAGCAAGAAGAGCAATAGATTGCTACGATTCTACCAGGTTAAAAAAATAACTATCATGGGGCTGGGGATTTGGCTCAGCAGTAGAATGCCTAATAAGCCGGAAGCCCTGGGTTTGGTCCTTGACACCAAAAAAAAGAAAAAAAAAGAAACTGTCACACTGAAATTTTGTTAACCCAGAAGGTCCTCACAGATGAGAACAGGTAGGCCCTGCTATCTATGTTCACAAGAGGGCCGTGGTAGGAAAGTGTTCAGCAGAAAACAAGTTAAAGAAACTGTAAGCAATGCGGAATGAGCTCCAAAGTACCAGGTCTGCATACAAAGTGAGGCACTGTAACAGACACAACACGTGGGCTGTATGTAATAAAGTCTGGCCCACAAATTCCCACTAATACATACAATTTTCTAATTGTACACACACATAAAAACCTGGCAGTGGCTGGTGCTTCTGTGAGGTAACTAGCAATCTACTTACTAAACATGCTATCTTCTTGACAATGATTATTATTTCTGCAAATTACCTTGAAAAGCCGGGGAAATACATCTGCTGGCTGTCCACGAATCACAAACAGGCGAGAATTTAATTTTCGAAGATTGGCATCAAGATCCTCAAGACACTGAAGTAAAAATCTAGGGTGGAGAAAACATTAAAATTCTTAAAAAGATATAAAGTGTTACAAAATCAGTTTATTCAATAATCTGAGATGCCAACCCTATGTTCTATGCTTACTGATTGATATATAAATTACTATTTGTAGACAACAAAGTTTTTAAAAATGATAGTATAAGTTTCCCAATACTTTAGTGAAGCTCTGAATTAAATCACTAATATTCATTAAATAAAAGTGTTAAGCTAGGGTAGCTGGTGGTAGGTGCCTGTAATTCCAGTGCTCTTGGAGGATGAGGCAGGAGAGCTCAAACTCAGGCCCAGCCTGGGTACCTCAGTGAGAGCTTGTGTTAACATGAAAAAGAGAGGTGGAGACACAGCTCCCTGCAAAGGCTCTGGGTTTAACCTTCAGCACTAAAAAACAAAATGCAAACAAAACAGAAAAATAAATGTTAGAAAAATTGAAGTTGTGAAAATACAAATTATGTTAAAAATATCAAAGCAATTACATGAACTGATTTTATTGTTTAAACATGATAAATATTTCTTATATGAAAATGACTTTTCAAATAAAAAGACCACCTAAGAAAATATGGAAAGGGGGCCACAGACAGCTTTCAGGTGCAGAACGCTGAGCTCACATGGGAAGGCCCCGGACAGACCCCAGCACTGTGAAGTATTATTTAATTTTATCATCTGTAAAATTAGCACAGTAACAGGATTTATCTCACAGCAACATTTTGTGAAAACAGACTGAATTAACACGGGAAGTTCTTGGAACAGCATCTGCCCATAGTAAGCACGATTATGTAAGTGTTACTCATTACTTTTTAGCCCCTCCTTCCTCCCCATTTCTATTTTAGCTACAATAATTTGAGTGAGTTCTTATCTCTTGCTTGTATTATTTACTGCAGTGCCTCAAAATAGACCTGCCTACCAACAATCTCTGTGCCCTGCAATCCATTTTAACACACAATACCAAGTCTTCCTGAGGCAGGCCTTCCTGTACAAAGGTCTCCCAAGACTCGTTCTTTACATAATAATGAACTAATTACTTTCTTGACTACTAACCTAGGATTCTAAGCCCCTATTCCGCACCAAGCCAATTCTTCTTTGTCCTAAACATTTAGTCTCCTGGAATTTGTTCTATGCTCTTCCCTAGGCCTGGAATCCCTCTGCCAATTCCCACCTCTTCTTACCTTGCTAAATCTTCCGCCTTACAGCTGAAAGCCTATCCTCATCCAAGAGAAATTATCAAATTATACTTCATATATATCTGTATCCTATGTTATACTTTTTTTAAAAACTGTCTTGGCTTCTGTATTTGGCAAACAAACATTATCATAGGCCTTTTACAACTTGTTGACCATTAGAAATAGGATAAAATGACCCAATAAGGTGGTCTTATATAGCTGCTTAATGGATTACAAACAACACAAAATTATCTAGCCCTTGGAAGATATTGATTAAACATAAGTTATCATAATTTTCCCTTATGAATAATTTCAATCTTTGAAAAACCCCATGTTTCTATAAGTAAGTAGACATGACAACAGAAAACAATTAGTGGGATTCCTACACCTAAAAGAACCACTGTGAACATACAACCTCATCTGAATGTCACTTTGTACCAGGGACAAGGCCAACATCTACATGGATGTATGTTTAGAAAAAGATACAGTGGAATTAAGACTCAATCAGCTCATCTGTATAAATACTTCAGAAGTTCCCTACAAAACCTCCAATATACTGGGATGAAAGTGTCAACTCAAAGATGGGTGCAATTTCTTTTCAGTGCTAAATGAAAAATGTAACTTGAAGACTCTGCAAAATTTAATCCTTCATCTTTTGCTCTCGGGAAGATCTCTCTACACTGAATTCAAAGCACTTCAGGGAGCACAACTTTACCCTTCATATATGGCAAGTGCCACAAAAGCATTCAATACTGAATGAATAATTTTCATATTCCATTAAAATATACAGAGAACAATTTTAGTGAGACACTTTTCAGACCTCTCATTTAGCATATAGTACAAACTGCTTTCTTGAACTACACTCACTTGAAGGCTCAGCTAACAATGCTACTGTCTGCTACGCAGCTTGGACTCGTAGTGATTCTCCTGGTCAGCCTCCCCAGTGCTGGGATTACAGGCGTGTGCCACCACACCCAGTCTCTGGTCTCTGTGGTGGAGGCCCAGTGTGCCTAGGAGCGCAGCTGGCAAGGCATGTGGTGCTGTGGATCAAACCCTGGTCCCTGCGCTTGCCAGGCAGGCGCTGAGCTAGCTTGCTGGCCCTGTGATTGGTTTTAAATAGGTCAAATAGTAGTACAACTTATTACAATCTTTCAAATAATTTTATTGTACACATTGACACAGTTTCCATGTTATTTGATTACAACCCTTACTACGTATCACTTTAAAATAAATTGAAGAGGTGTTAGGTGAGAAAATGTATTTGTTTAAGCACTAAAAACATTTTTTTCCTCCAGAAATCACTGCTTATTTCTATTATAAAACCAACTATGCAGTAAGGTTTCTGGTACCACCTCCAAAAGATGATTTCAACATAAATCAACAGAAATAGTTTCTTAAGTAGGTCATTGCTATAGCAACCACTGCAAGGTTTAGTGTACTCCTATCACAATGACCTACTTTCTGGTCTGTGCTAGAACAGCTTTATATAACTAGTATTTCTAGTTCTGTCTGTAAAACAATCTAAAAAAGGCAATGGCAAGATACAACGTAATCCTACTGCTGCTGCAAACATGGCATTGTGAATTAGCATGTATCATATGAGAGTACAGCCATCTGCTTCGGCACTCGAGTTTCCAAAATATACCTTATCACATGCTCAGCAACGGAAACTGCTCTTAGGTTATCTCAACCAAAACAGTTCACTGCTGGCTGTAGAGATTTTATGTAAAGACTATAAGCTTGTGTCACTAAAGCCTTATTTTCTATCCTCTACATGAAATAACAAGGTTAAATTTAGGAACAAAATCTATCTAGAGTTCTAGATACTGTGTATTATCACAAAGGAAAAAGATTCTAAATTAAAGATTCTAAATAAAAAGATTCTAAATGGAAGATTGTAATGGTTTATTAGAGATTTTAAAAATAATAATTTGTGTTTCCATTAACTGAAAAAAGTTTGGGTATGTTCTTTTTCTGGTTTGTCATTAATTTAAAACACTAGACCTAGCCTATTCCACAACACAAAGTTACTTTTTATAACAAAGATTTTGCATTACATTTTAAACTAAGTTTTACATGTACCGCTTTAAGGCATTAATATAATTTTCTAACTGCAATATATGGGAGAAATTAGAGAATCATAAAGTAACATGTACTTCTAGCACAAAGGAAAATTCATTAGTCTGATGCTACGGAATAACTTTGAATTTGATAGCTGTAGAGGCGGACTAGTTCAACTGTTTCTTGACTCAAACATGAGTGGTTCTGTCTCTGGTGATGCGACTTCCTGAAATGTCCTGCAACTTAGGAAAACACAGCACTCCCTTGATTACCTATGAAAGTTGTGGAAGAATCAGGATAATTACTTAGTTGAGAGACTACTTTGAGTAGTGAGAGCAGTGTTTCAGTTTTGGTCTCTTCACACTAATTCCACTATTTTTCTTCCAATCATTGTGACAACCAAAAATGCCTCCCCAAAATTCCTGAAATACTAAATCACTAAAAAGTGATACTGTTCATTATTACATAATTTCCTTCGCTGATTTTTGATAAAGTTTCAATGGGAACTTCATGCCTAGAAGAGTCCCCCCCAACGTGCTGTACGTGAACACCACAGAACATGCTCTGAGAGAAACAATAGGTAACATTTATATGCTATGGAAAATTACTTTTGGGTTTTTCTTCCTTTTCTGAAATAGGGAAAAGATTGAGGCAGAAATTTCAGTACCTGGTATGACAACATCGGGACGTAAGAGGAGTGTGCCTGGGTGCTGGACTGTGATCGGCTTGTTCACCACTTTCCAGGGCCAGACAATTTCTGACATGCAGTGGGAGTCTAGTAAGTTACCAAATACATAAGCAAATGATGGCAGGAGAAAGGAACTTTAAAACTTGATTTGATAGCAGAGAAAAAAACACAAAGGGAAAGAACATTCTTTGCATGTCTAGTTTACGGGGTACTTTCACACATGCTATATCTCAATTAAAAAATTGTGGAATTTAAAAAACTGATGGGATTAAAAATCCATCAAAAGGGCTGGCTAAATAGCTCAGCAGATTAAAGCACCTGTAAGCAGGAACAGGGGCCAGGGGTTCAATCCTGGGGCCTGCCATGCTGGCCCCGGCCCTGGAGCTTGCTGAGATGGCAATTGAGACTGGGTGTGGTGGCGCACACCTGTAATCCCAGCTCTCAGGAGGCTGTAAACAGGTGGATCACTATGAGTCTGATCTAGTAGTGAGACCCTGAACACTCTGTAGACCCTTCCCTAAAATACAGAAAAAAAAAGAAAAAGAAAGAAAGAAAGAAAAAAAGCCCATCAAGCACATTTTCCAGGCTCCACTGAGGAACTGGGTAAAAAATTAATCTGTACATGTCTGATTCCAAACCTGTAGTATCTGCACTATATAATGCCCTTTTCCTACAGACTATATAACCATCTAAAATGCTTTAGGGAGTTCATTTGACAGTGGTAAGGATAATAAGATGACTAGAAAACAGTTTTCATCCTCAGAATGGGAGACAGGCAGGTCAGAGAATGCAGAAGAGCTTAGGTCATACTGCCGTAACAAACTGCTCCCAAATCTCTGTATTTTGAAACAACTAAAGCATATTTCTCACTCATACTCTGTTGCAGACAAGCTAAGCATTTCTGTTCATACTGAATTGGTCAAAGCAGCTCACACAGCTAATTAGCCTTCAAGACGGAAGGATAGGATAAACTTTGTACAAAGGACAGTGAAAGAACAAACCATAGTGGCATCATGTATCTAAACACTAGTTGGTGTTCAGACCATGTGGCTAAAAGACATATATCCACACAAATACTACTGAGCAGGAGTCTTCACAGTGAGCTACACTCCCAGATCTTTTTTCTTTTTTAAATTTGAGATAGGTCTTACTAAGTTGCCCATGCTGGGCTCACATATGGGACATGCCTGCTTCAACCCCCAGAGTGCTGTTAATGAGGAGCATGTGCTGCTATGTCTGGCTTGGTGAACTGCATTATGAAGAGTGTGGCAGCACAGAAGGACCTCAACGTGTGTGCACCAAAGGAAAGGGATCAAAGAAAAGACATCTGAATGACATTTGGAATTTATAGGTAATCAAGAGGAGGAAGCAGGAAAGGGTACCTGAAGCAGAGAGAACAGTATGCTTGGATCAGAAAGTTCGTAAGAGCCATGGGATGGCAGGGAGAAGAGGGTGGCTGGGAGGATGGCCATAAGTGCATGCTTTCTAAAATAAAGCTCATGTTACTCCCAACCCACTTTCAATCACTTATCAGTCCTAGTATATAAATACAGGATGACTAAAATTGCATATTTTAAAATTTTAAGATAACAGGAAATACAAAGACACCCAATTTCATCAAATTTACTCAATGTAAGAACTGACTGGTTGAAATGAAACCTGCCCAAGTGCTGCAGTATACACCTGAACAAACCTGCCGCCCAAGTGGTACTCCTACTCCAAGTAAGCTGTTAAGTGGTTAATAGTTCAAAATACATTCAAAACCAATGCCAAACAAAAGCTGTTATCAACTTCTGCTGCTGTTGGAACACTGGATTAAGATACCCAGACAGAAATAGATTGACAAACAACACCACTGCTTCAAATACTTCACTGGGCCACCCCAACCTTAAGAAGGTGAGAGAGATGAGCAGGGTGCTAAAGCTACCTTGAGCTTGAGGCCTTCCACAGAGTCCTGGAAACCTGAGTCTAATCCAGTGAGGACAGAAGACAGCACCCAACCTACCCACAGCAAGGAAGCTAATAGCTTCCTCACCCAAAGACTTCACCCAAAGCATGACTTCCAAAAGCTTGCCCCACAGTTCAAGTATATGTGAGGCATAATATTGCCACACAGTAAGGCAAGGAAACCTGCCTTCTCTACCCAGCTTGGGCTTAAAGAAAATAATGTTTACCCTTTGGTAAGGAAGGGAAAATAGTAACTGTAGTGCAGGAGGAGCCTGTCATGGCAAAGTAACTCCCAGGACCAGAGTAAACATTACCAGTGCTAAATCGATCATGATGAACAGAGTGATAGAAGAAAAATCAGACAAAATCAAATTCAAGGCCATCCTACTACATATATAAACACCACTCAAAATCATGAAAGTCATAAAAACAAAGACAGCCCAAGAAATAGTCATGGAAGAAACCTATAACTAGATGCACTGTGTCCTGGGTGCAATTCTGGGACAGAAGAATGACACTAATAGAAATGTGAATAACGGGCTGGAGCAAAGTTAGTATGGTTTTGATAGAAGAATCCAGGAGGCTAACATGAGGGAAACTGGGGACTGAGAAGACAGCAACTCTCTCTGTGCTACCTTTGGACATTTTCTACCAATCTGAAGTTATTCATGGGCCAGGGGTATAGCTCAGTGGCATAAAGCACCTGCTTGGCAAGCGAAAGATTCTGAGCTGGATCCCAGGTACTATAAAAACAAACAAATAAATAAAAGTTATGAAAAAGTAATTTTTATTTTAAAAATCTTATGAAGACATAATCTTAATGATAATTCAGGAATTCAAGTGGTCCAGAACACCTTAAGCATAACATTGCATTTTAAGTACTCCCATGTTTGCTATGACCGGAGATGACTATTAAAAGAAATCCTACACAGACAGACACACATCTCAGGATTCTCAACTTCAACCTATGCTTTCCCCCAAAATAGTCCCACCAAAAATCAATCAATCACATCATAAACAAGAACTTAATGTGAGTTATTGAATGACAGATGGGAAATGAGTGAGAATCTCCAGAAATGGTGAGCAATACCAACTCAGGAAAGCCCAAGCATGATGGAAAGAGAAAGGCACAGGCAGAAGGTATGGAGCGTGAGGGGGCTGCCAATGCTGGACAGGCAGACTCAGGAAAAGCACCGAGAGAAGGGTGCAGTCCTCCAGAGAATACACCCAAGACATGTCCAGCTGTCCATTATCACCTTGAAACATCTGATGCAACTGACCTCACAGAACGAAGGGTGTCAGCAGCTTAGATTCAGAGGACAGAATACCGGTGTGGCAGAGGCCTGGCCCAGCTTGTGCTAGGCCCTGGTCCAACCAATGAAAATGTAAGACAGCTTTGCAGATGAATTCCAGGAAACATTAAAGGAACAGGTAATTCTAATTTAAAACAGGATTCTTTTGTTTTTCATATGGTCCTGGGTGCTGAGCTCTCCACTGAGCTGCATCCCCAGGGATTCCCCATCCCTGTCTGAGACCAGGTCTAAATTGTCTACGCCATGCTCCAACTTGCAATTTTCTTGCCTCACGCCTCATGGCACCTCATTATACAGAAAATTCTTAGGTCACACAGAGACAGAAGAAAAGACAAACACGGTCCAAGCCATCCTGCTGAAGTTGGATTTGGCTGGACACCAAATCAATGTAACAGGAAAACTGGCCTAACATCATCCACAAGCATGCTACATTAGCAGGCCAGATCCAGCATTATATATAAAAATATATAAAAACACAGGCTGACTTTAGGACTTATCCTTAGAACACTGGTTAGTTTAATATTTAAAACTTTGTTACCAGCTGGGCATGGTGGCACACACCTATAATCCTAGTGTTCTAGGAGGCTGAAGCAGGAGGACTGTAAATTTGAGTTTATCCTGGACAATTTAATGGCTCAACCAGACCCTTTCTCAAAATAAAAAGGGCTAAGGATGTAGCTCAGTGTCAAGGCACTGCATACTCCTCAGTACTGCAAACAACAACAAATAAATAAAACTTTATTAACCACATTAAAATATTAAAATTACCAATCAAAGTACTTTCCACACTTCTATACTGTACATTAAAAAGAAAAATTGCATGATTGATTGAAGAGAAGCAGAAAGAGTAGTAACAAAATACCTAAGGCCTTGGAAGGAGAGCCTATTTTCTAATCTTAGTGGCTTTTTTTATAAAGCCTGAGTCATGTAACATGTAAATAAAATTTTGTTCCTGGCGGGGGGGGGGGGAGGTCTCCTCTTAGCTTCAAGGAACTGGGCTGGAAAGGTAACTTTCTGAGTCTATAAACGGGACCCATAGTTACCCACAGAAAACACGGTGAAAGAAGTCCCTTCAAGGTGGGGATGATGACACCTGAAGCTATCGCTTCTCTACTCCATCTGTATTACCATGCCTAACGTGTTACAACAGAAGAACAAGAAATAAAAGATAAAGGGTAGTACGGGAAGAAACTAAACTGTGATCACTTACAGATAGGCGAATCAACTCAACCAATATAGAGAAAACAAATTCACAGAAGAAATTATTGTCATGTCTTTCTTTTTTTGCAGAACCAGGGACTGAACTTAGCCCTTGCACATGCCAGGGAAGCACTATTCTACTGAGCCATCTCCCCATCCCCCATAGAAGAAATTGTTTAGATTTAATAAAAGTTGCCAAAGATTAAAATCACTTAGTTTTGGGAATCAAATTACACTAATATAATTTACACAATTATGCCTCTCTGATACCAAAAGCACACAGAGCTATTTATATTCTAGAAATCTTATTCCTGTCTAATTTTAGAAGGTACTGCATTAGGACTTCAGCAGGCTAGTTCAAATCAAGCATGAGACACAGTTCTAAGCTTTAAGGGATTTACATACAGCTAAATAACATCTGTCTAAAATACATTAAAAAGCATTTGTCCCAGATCTATGTATAATGCTTCTCTGTTGTCTGTCTTATTTCAAATTTCTGCCTTTCAGAAAAAGTAAAGCTACTGAAAAACTTTTTACTTGTGGTACTGGAGACTGAACTCAGTGCTTTCCTCTGAAACATTTTTTAAGCCCTTTTCTAAAGTTTTGAGGCACTGCTAAATTGCCCAGAATGGGCTTCATTGAACTTCAGTCCTATTACCCCAGCCTTTCAGAGTGCAGGGCATACAGGTGTGCACCTGTAAAAGCTATGACTCAGCACTTGTAACCATGCAGGTCTGTTTGACATTTGGCAAACAGGATCTTTCCCATATTGATATCACTTCAAAGAGTGACAGCTATACAATACAACTATTTACTTCTCTATTAAAAATGTATTGAACACTCTTAGGTGCTAATCCGTTGCAGATTCTGGGAATAAAAGAAAAACAAACTTAAGTGCCTGGTGTCATGAGTTTGCATGTCAGCTAACAACAACTGTAAATGTCTCTGGAGTGTGCATTAGATGCCATTCTAAGCACTCTACATGTACATTCTCAGTGACTCTTTGATATAGTACTTCCTCCACTTCCAAATGAGTAAACTGGGACACATAAAGGTTAAGAAATTTTCCCAAGAATACATGAATAGGAAAGTGGCAAAACTGGGATATGCAACCAGTGGACCTGGATTTAATCCCAAACTCCTGAACCACCATAATGTATCTCAATGGTAATCCTTTCAATGGAGAGACCTGAACAAGTGTAGGAGGACACAGAAGGATAATTTTACAGCATGGTAGGCAGCACTCTCTCACTATAACAAGTATCTGAGATACATCAACTTTTAAGGAAAGAAGGGTTACTCTGGCTCAAGTTCTACAGTCCTTAGGCCATGCTCAGTTGGCCCCATGTTAGGCAGTACATCATGACTGAGGTCTGGGGCTGGAGTGAAGCTCTTCACCTTGGGACCGGAGTGGGGGAGGGGGCAGGGCCTGGGAGGGACCTGGGTATTACTACCCCACCAGTGCCTGCCCTCTCACCCAAAAACTTCCCAACAGCCATGTGAGCTGGCGACCAAGTCCTTAAGGCCAATGGGGTAGAACCAAACCAGTGTGGTCACAGGAGGATACTGCCCACTCAAACAACTCTCTTTAAAGGTTATGACCATATGCTTCTAAGTCTCCCAACTGCAGTTAAGGGGATTCCACCTTCCATTCCTCAGACCAGTTTCACCTGTCTGGTCAGAGGAAGACAGGCTTCTGCTGCAGTAACAACCTCAAATCACTAGCTTCTCAAAGCAACTTTTTTACTTTCCTTGTGCTGAGCTCATTGCAGCTCAAGGAAGTTATCCTCTAAATGGTGACTTCATCATCTCAGCCCTTTGATCCTGTGGTTCAAGATTTTCAATGTAAGGCTTAAGGCCCCCTTCCCTGGGGAAGAACCAAGAGTATATTACAGGGCCTCAGTCAAGGACTTCCTTACACAACTCATTGTCCACAACCAGTTACACAGCTTTGAGACTGAAAGACGGCAGAGAAGGGAGCTAACTCAGTGCTCCTCTGGAGACACGAACTAGACAGGGTGAGCTCTACCTCAGCACCCTTGACCTCTTTCTTTTTTCTAGGCCTACATCTACAGCTATGGCAAATCTTCAGCTCTACCTTTAAGAAACACCCTCTTTATAATAAAACACTAAAAGCTGAGTATTTATGAAGAATTGAAGTTCATGTGAATTTCAATTCTGAAGGCTGGAAGTCCAAGACCAGGAGTCATCTGGTGAGGCCCCTTTAACTCTGCGGGATGGCAGATGAGCATGCAGTGGAGACAGAAAGTCTGGACCAAACCCAGCTTTCTTGAGGAGGCTACTCCCAACCTAACTCCAAACGCCTTGATTTATGAGGAAGAGGGACCATCACGATCTATTATGAGTGACGGGACCTTCTACTATGTCTTAAAGATCACAATTCTTCAGACTTTTACAAAAGCAATTAAATTTTAACATGAGCTTTCAATAGTGATACCAATAGAATTAATGACAGCAAAGATGGGTCACAGTTAAATGGAGTTGATATATTTCAAAGTCTCTGTGTGGTAGAAGTGGTAAAACTACTAATTAATTTTAGACTTTAAGAAATCACATATATGTGGTGATTTCTAGTTTACCTCTAAAAGAACATTAAAAACAATCCAAAAAATGATAGAAAATAGTATAAAAATACTGTACTTATACTTTTATCAGATAAAATTAAACTACAATGAGATATTATCACAGAATGGCTTTTATTAAAAAGTACTGGCAAAAGATATAAGAAAGAAGAAGTCACATCACTGCTGGAAATAAGAATATTAGCACAGGTTCCTCAAAACTTAGAGTGTATCATGCAGCTACTCTCTTTGCGAGTATATGGAGGGGAGTAGAACTGGCACCGCAGAGGCACTTGCACTCCCACACTTCCAGCAGCACTGCACATGAACCTACTGAGGTGCCTGGCTGCATGGATTCAGAAAGAACATGTGGCACACACACACATAGTGTTTTCATACAAATCTAATAATTTTTATGAGTCATAAAGTAAGTGAATCCTGCCAACTGTGCCGACAGGAACAGACCTGATACTGACACGTTCTTATTCTTTTGGGCAAGCCAACAAATTGGTCCTACAGAAGCTAGGAGTAGGAGGACGATCCCTAGAGGAAAAGAAGAAACAGGCAGATGTTATCAAGAGAATAATGAGAAGGAACATAGCCTTGTGTTCAACCACACAGCAGGGCAGCTGGCTAAACACAACTTATCACATAGTTTAAAAAGAACTAGAAGAGAGGAGTTTGATGGTTCCTAACATAAGCACATGTGATAAATGTTTAGGGTAATAGATATGTACTCTGCTTTGATCCTGGCACACTGTACACAGGTATCAAAATATCATACTGTCTTACCAACATGTATGATCACCCTAAGTAAACTTTTTTTTAAAGTAAAAAGAAGTTGGCATAAGGAAATTTCACAAAAAATGCAGAGTCAAAGAGATGGAATCACCATACAAACCCTAAAGAGAATATACACTTGGCTTTCATTCTGAGAGTATCTGCTAACCCCAGACCACTCCAGCAGTGATTCTGATGGCTTTGTGACACAGGGGAGACAAAGTAAAACTCAGGACCAGCTCACCACAGATAGTGTAGAAGAAAGCACCTTCAAAGCTTATGAAGACATGAAAGAATATAGTAAAAACATCTGACATATACACAATGTTACATATACAATGAGATCAGAAAATTATCTGAATAAGCAACAACTAAAATTATTCTGTAAAGACACCACCACACAGATTCAAGAAATTTACAAATTCACCAGCAGGAAGAGAAACTCACACCTACATCTGTCACTGAAAAGAATGCAAAATATGTCAGAAGAAAAAAATGGTTAAAATTAGTAAAAGAAGAAATAATGTATTGCCCTTAAAAAAAGTACTAGTGGGAGTGGTAATTGAATACAGACATCCAATATGCTGGGAGTAAATAAATGTCCCCATAGAATTTTATATCCAACATAAATAAAGAAAACATGGGTGAGTTGGCCCTTGGCAGGTCTTCACTGTAGTGAAGTCTAAAAGACATTTCTGAGATAAAGGTCTAGGATGCTATAAGAAAAAAGGAACACAACTGTTAAGTACGTGGGTAAATAAACACTGGCCTTTTAAAATAAGAAGAAGGTATTTTCACTATTTAGAAACTAAAACAAAATGACTAAAATAAAATACAGCAAAAGGCTACTTAAAGTATATGTATTATTCAATAAAGGGACAAAATTATATTAGAATATACAAAAGAGTTAAAGTTAATAGATATAGCCTATTAAAGGCTATTTAGCTAACTACATTTTAATACCTTAGAATAAAAAAAAAGGGAAAAAACAGACAATATTGTGATTAAAAAAATCACTATAGAAAAAAAATCTAAAAATTGGCTTTCTGCAAAGATTAACCAACCTCTAGTGAAATTCAACAGAAAAGGGAAAAGACATATATAAGCAAAAATAAGAACAAAATGGGAAAAATGACTATAGATGCTACATATATGTAAGTTGTACACACACATACACACAGTTAAATGAATTTCAATTTTATTTTTTTATGAATTTCAATTTTAAATAACAACCTAGGATAATTAGGCCAATATTTCCACTAAACCAGAAATAAAAAATACTAAGATGTATGAATTATCTTCCTCAAAGCAGTCAAAAGCTGACACAACAAAGAATCACCATACAAACCCTAAAGAGAATATACACTTGGCTTTCATTCTGAGAGTATCTGCTAACCCCAGACCACTCCAGCAGTGATTCTGATGGCTTTGTGACACAGAGGAGACAAAGTAAAACTCAGGACCAGCTCACCACAGATAGTGTAGAAGAAAGCACCCTCAAAGCTTAAGCCCAAGGGGCCAGGGAGATGGCTCAGTAGAATAAGTGCTTGTCTGGCAAGCGCAAGGGTCTGAGTTCAATCCTCAGTTTTGGAAAAAAAAAAAAAAAAAAAAAACTAAGCCCAGAGGAAAATAGCTACATTTGTAGGGAAAGGGCGAATGAAGAACAAGAAAGATCCTCTTCCACACCTTGTAGTACTCAGCAGAAAAGGAAAATTAAAAAGAAAAGAATCTGTAAGCTATAAAGCACTGACCAGCCAGTCCTTGGGCAGATTTGTAGCTCAGATTTCTTTTTCTTTTTTTTTTTTTTTTTGTAGTACCGGGGATTGAACTCAGGACCCTGTGCTTGCTAGGCAAGCACTTACTCTACTGAGCTATCTCCCCAATCCTGTAGCTCAGATTTCAATCACCAGAGTGGTGCAAGAAGCTCAAACTATAAAGTTTCCTAGCCTAGTTACAAGTAACTATAATACAACTAGGAAGCAACTTCAAATTCCCTTTGAGAAAAGCAACTTTATCCTGGTCTCAGGAGTTCCCACAAATAACTCTGCAAAAAGTGGAAATGTTTAAAGCCACTGTCCAGGAATGACAGAGACAGAACAAAGCAGTTTTCAACACAACAATGGAGAACAGAGGATAGTAGGATATTTTAACAGGCTGGAAGCCAACAACCCAGCAACCTAAAATTCTATACTTACCAAAGTATCTTTCACAAAGTAAGAAAAATAAGTAGACACATTTTGATAAAAGATAAAAGTCTGCCTTTGATAGACATCACTAAAGAAACTGTTAAATTACATGTTTCAGGCTGAGATTAATGTGTACAGATGACTGTGAGGTATGTAAGAAAAAATATTGAGGAAAGAAAGTCACTGAATTAGGTGACTTTTTTAGATGCCAAGATCTTACAATAGGGAACAGGAAAGAATCATATAAGCACCAAACTTACTGCCAAAAAAGTAGTGATGCTTCTGTAGACAAGACTGGAAATGTGAAAGGACTGGACAAGAATGAAGATGGTAGTAAGCCCAATACGTGCCAGGTAGAAAAAAATTTAAAAGTATTTATCAGAGAGTCAGCATAAGCTTTAATTGACAGATGCAGTACTGTGGCTCAGTGTGCTCTGTGGATGTGCTCAAAGATTTGGTGCTGGAAGCTGGCCTCTGGCCCCACAGTATGAAGAGGCAGTAGGTCTTTCAGGGTGGGCGCTAATGGAAGGCGACTGGGTCTCAGGGCAACACCCTGGAAGGCATCAATGCTGCTCTCTCAATCTGTACTCAGGACAGCAGACAGCAGACAGCAAGGCAGCCCCCAATGCTTGCCCTTTCCATGTGCAGTCACTACCCTTTTCCATCATGCTGTGATGGGGGGAGGAGAAGAGACAAAGATGCCATGCTGTTTCAACTTTCTAGCCACCAGAATCAAGATCCAAAATGAAACATTTTCTGTAAAGTGCCCAGCCTCTAGTAATTTGTTATAGATACAAAACAGAGTAAGGCTGATGGTTGAGTGTGGTGGCCTGCCAGCTGGTGGTCAACTTCTTACACCCAGCTGAACTGAAATAGAGTGGTGCTGGGTGTGGGAGGCTCACTTGAGGACTGTCACCAGCAGCATAAAAGGCAGAACTAGAGAAGCTGTCAGGAAGCTGTTAGGGAAGCTGCTGGTTCTCTTGGGATATTCTGCTGGAGGACCTTGTCATGCCGTCCATCCTGTTGAATTTGGCTGTTCTCGTCGGAGGAGGAGCTCAGGACCTTACTACAGTCCTCACCTTAAGCATCATTTCTTGGCCCGAGAAGGGAAAATAGTCTCCTGGAGGAGTTGTCCCATTGGTTTTCTTGATGGGAATGTAGCTTTTCTCATCATTGAGGGAGCTCAGGACCTCACTGTCACTGAGGATGGCTGTGGTGCTTTTGTGGGCAGCTCTAGTGCTTTCTTTGAGCATTGCTTTCTGGCTCCAATGCAGATACTGCAGTCTATTGGCACAAATCCTTTATTTCACTGGCACAGACTCTGTAGACCCTTGGGCCTTCCCAGTGCAGATCTGTGAAATTGGCCTGCATGAGACACTGTCATGGGATCTAGGCCTCCAGTTGGACTTATAGAGGCATTGCCACGGGCTCTAGCTCTTCAGCTGGACTCACGCAGGACATACATCTGTGTAGGATATAGGCCCTCTGCTGGATTCTTTGGTCTTTTAGTGTGTGCACAGGTTTACTGTACTCTTTTTGTATATGGTTCTCTGGGTGACTATTATAATCTTTTAAAATATGTGTATGTATTGTTTCCCCTGCAAATCCTCAAATCACCACAGTGGGAAAATTAAGAAACAATGTTTAACACAGGATTTAAAAGATAAAGTACTAAATGTACAATTATAAATGAGAAAGAAAACCATGCTTAGGCATTGGGAAATGAAATAAGGCCTCTTTATCTCCACCGGAGTTTTCTATTAAGCCCAAATTTTGAGTATGAAAGGACATAATCAAGTAACACTGCAAAAGCAAATAAAACTCTATACATCAGGAATGTTAAATGGAATTATTAAAAATGCTACATATGGGGCCGGGGAGATGGCTCAGTGGAATAAACGCTTCCCTGGCAAGCACAAGGGTCTGAGTTTAATTCCTGGTTCCACCGGAGAAAAAAAAAAAAAAGCTACAGATGACATTACAAACCCTTTTAAAAGTAATGTTCATGATGAAAATTATCAAGGAATTTAAGTCTCTAATTTAGTATAATATTTTTTGGCAGAACCAGGGATTGAACTCAGGCCTTTGCGCTTGCCAGGGAAGTGCTTATTCCACTGAGCCATTTCCCTGGCCTAGTATAATATTAATAAATGACAACATACAATGAATGTTCTCTTCTACTTGCCCTGGTAAACACCACCCCCAACAAACTTTAAAACAGCATGTAGAAACCTGAAGAGAAGAGAAGCTCAGGACACACACAACTTGCCAAGAGAACAACAGAATACTACAGACACAATGAGTGAATGAATGAATGAATAGAGAACACACAGATGTAGAGATGAGGAAAACGTGTCTGATGTTTGAAAGGAAGTGTACATAGGGAAGCTGGCAATTACTATAAGCTAGTATTTTGCATCTTTTATCCTGGGGAAATAACACTGCTACTAACTATCAGACAGAGTTTAGAAATACTGAAACTCAAAGCTTGTCCCAAGAGCAAAGAGGACAGAGGCACAGCACAGTAGTAGAACACATCTCAGTGTGTATAAGGCCCTGGGTTCAATACCTGGTATCAAAACAAAACAAAAAGGCACTACAATGTCCTTTAAAAATATTCTCATTTACTGTTCTGATAAGAATATTAGACTGATAAATATATATGACAAATGTAATAATGTGTTTGGTGAAAAGAAAGAAGACTAGGAACAACTGATAATATCTGTGACTACGAGTTGTATATGATAGCACTTAGGGAATGAGCAAACGTTCACCTGGAATGAGGACTCCAACAGTAAGCATGCCAAGAAGGCTTCTGTACCCGTGTATCTCTCATAACTTCATCAGTACCTTCAATTACACAGAGAAACTACAATTTCAAATATAGTAAGTATTTTATATTAAAACACTATACACCATTGAGGGCTGGTGAGATCGCTCAGTAGACTAAGCACTTGCTTAGGCAACCACAGGGGCCAGGGTTCGATCTCTGGCA
Organism: Ctenomys sociabilis; assembly: GCA_004027165.1. Taxonomy (NCBI): domain Eukaryota; kingdom Metazoa; phylum Chordata; class Mammalia; order Rodentia; family Ctenomyidae; genus Ctenomys; species Ctenomys sociabilis. The sequence goes on along the minus strand of PVKA01001821.1, from coordinate 52,807 downwards.
CTGCATGCCGCACTGGTCCTGCACACCTGGCATGCTGAGCTGGTGACTGAGTATAGAAAGGCTGAGAACAAGAGGATCACTACAAGTCTGATCACCGCAAACAAAACCACCGTTGAGCACAGACATGGTCTGGGGAAAGGAGTTTGGTCTTGCCCTATTTCTCTGTATGCTAAGTAGATTAAATCAGTGCCTTCCAAACCTTCTGAGAATAACTTACAGTAAGAATAACATACCACCAATCATTTATGTGTTTGTGGAAGTAAAACAACTTTCATAAAATAACTTGCCTTTATAACCTAATGTTCCCTGATATTTTCTAGTGTGTTTGATTTATGTAAGGTGGGTGTCATGGCCTGTGTCTAGCTGTCCCCCCAAATCCTCATGTGGAAGGGCTTTGCAGAGTTGTCTGGATCTAGTGTGTGATGCTTAAATTAAGGATATGATGCTGAGATTGATCCATGATGTGATAATAGAATTCAGGGGCTCCTACCCTGGATTGAATAAAAGGGACAGAAAGAGGTGTGCTGTTGTCACTGTTTGTAGTTTATAGCTCACTACCTCATAGCTTGCTATCTTCTGCCTGAAGTGGACTGTTCCTCTGCTGCCATGCCACCCTCACTGAAGCCTGTGGACTGAAGCTTCTACAAATTCTTCCTTTAACTTTGGATGTCAGGTATTTTGTCTCAGTGACAAGAAAAGTAACTAAGACAGTAGGTTGAAGTCCACAAAATTAATTTCAATACCAAAATGTGACACAAGTAGTAGTTTGAAGAACAGACATTCAAAGTCAATTAAAGCTCTAAAATTTTAATTTCTCAAATTTAGATATTGAATAAAATACATATCAAATCAGATTTTATATATATCTGACATAAATAGTAACAATGTTCTCACAATAATAAAATTCAGAATTATACCAAACAGCTGAAACCTGGGTTGAAAAAGGGTGATTTCACAGAGGTTAAATGTGTATATAGGGTTAGAAGTACTTTCAACCAAAATACAGAGCCTCGGAAGAAATTAAATGAAAAAGTCCTGTTATAAGATCTCAACAGAATCTGCCAGCCTACCAGTCCTGGCCTATGAATAACAGAAGGTTTTAAACAAGCATTTATAAGTAAATATTTTGGTACTATGTAGAGCAAAGATAACCTGGACCAGATTTACCAATTCCTTGTTGCTTTATGAAGTGACACAAAAAATAAAATTCTAAGGTTGGAGAGATAGCTTGGCTGTCTAAGCGCTTGCCTGGCAGGCCCAAGGACCCAGGTTTGATCCTCAGTACTAGATGCTGGCACCAAAGCTGGGAGTAGTGGTACACACTTGTAATCCTAGCACTGGGGAGGCTGAGACAGGTGGATGACTATGAGTCCTAGTTGCATAATGAGACCCTGTACCAAATAAATAATTTTTTTAAAAAAGAATAAAATATTGTTAATTTACACATGTGGATAATGTAATAAATATGCTTACTCTTATGGAGCATCATTTCCCAGACGTAGTCCACAGTGCTAAGTACTTTTCTTTACCCTACATAACACTTCAACAACTGTATGATATATCTGAATGCATCCCTAGAAGCATCTACTGGGAATGTCCGCCTGGCAAGAGTGATAAGAAGGGAGAGCTGTGAGAAGGCACTGACATGAAAACAGCCCTCAGTAGGGATTTGTGCTACCCCCGGGGAAGCCATCAGATGAAAGGACAGGTGGGACCCTCCTGTGTGCCAGTACCTGCCTATGTCTGTCTGTCTGCCATTCAACCATGCATAACACAGCAGGAAGGAAATGTCAGAGGCGGGGCCTCCCCCTGGGACTTCAGGGTCCAGACTATGAGCAAGCAAATAAGCTTCTATTCATTATGAATTATAGTCTGCACCACTCTGTTATAGCAGCACAAAGTGGTGAAGAAAGGTAGTAACATCTCCACTACAAAAATAGCAATCCTAGAAAACTTAAATAATCCCACCCATGTTATACATGTTACTGGGGAAATGATGAAACTGAGCCTTCACCCCTAGTCTGCCTGAATATAACCTGTGACCTTTAAGCTTACCAGTTCTTTTTATTTTTCTTTTCAAAGAACAAAGAAGATCACATGTATCTGGGGTTTAATTAGGATTATAATCTGAGATAAATTCAAGCAGTCTTAAAAATGTGCCTCCTAAGCTTTCTATATCTTATTAAACTTTTAATTAAAAAGTTCATTAAACCACAACTTTAATGACTAGTTAGCAAAGATATAGGCCACTAAATTCAAGTGAGTAGAAAAATTATAAAAATTTTAATGAAAGGTAAGCACTTTAATAACTATAATGGAAGTGTCTTACCATAACATTTTGACAAGATCTTTTTATCTTACTTAGCAATGGGTAGTTAGTTTAAATACTCAATGCCTTGCCGGGCGTAGTGGCGCATGCCTGTAATCCCAGCACTCGGGAGGCTGAGGCAGGAGGATTGTTGTGAGTTCGAGACCAGCCTGAGCTACAAAGTGAGCTTAAAGCCAGCCTAAACTGCATAGCGAGACCCTGTCTCAAAAAGACAAAAATAAATAAATAAATAAAAATAAATACTCAATGCCTAATTCAATGAACCATATAGTCTTCACTTGTCCCCAGGGAAGGCTGAGCCAGCCACAGAGTCAGGCATAATGGCAAACACCTGTAATCCCAGCACTGGAGAAGCTGAAAACAAGAGGATCACTATGAGTCTGAGCTGCATAGTGAGACCCTGTAACAAAAAAATACATTATTTAAAAAAAAAAAACAAAAAAAAACCAACTCAAGTAAGCTAAACATCCTGTTGCCTGTATGTTGAGAATAACGAGTCCTCTCTCCAGTCTTCCCCCAGCATAACTCACTCATGTACCACACCAGTACAAACAGCTGACTGCCAAACTACCCCCTGGGGTTTTGCTGAAACATAAGCAGAGACACACAAATGCTCTTCAGTTTACCATGGGCTTACATCCCAATAAACCCATCACTAAGTGGAAAACAGCAGAAGCTGAAAATGTATGTAATATATCTAATCTGCCAGTACCACGGCGTGGCAGCATGCTAGGGCACCAGCATTACCCTTGTGCCTGCGAGGCTGACTCGCAGGCAGGCTTGCTGCCACTACCCTGCACTGCTCAGAGGACCCTCCTACTAGAAAAGATCCAAACTCAGAGCACTTTCTACTGAATGCATATTGCCTCTGCACCACCTTATAGTTGATAAGCTAAACTGAACCACTGTGAGTTGAGGGCCTTCTGTATGTTCAAGCCAATATTCAACAATGCTAACTCTTCCACACTGTGTATCATTAATACAGAATATTCAAAAGCATTATATGATAAAAGGATATGGTCAGTGGTCATCTAGATTAGTGCATGTTAATAACTCCACAACAGTTTCAATCTTTTAGGCATTATTTTCCTAATTTATATGAAGCTTACTAGAGGTTTTTTTTTTTTTTTTTCTATTTAAAATGTGACTATCATTTGTTTCTTTGACATCTACTATTGGAGGATATTATATATGGTGCTGTTTGATTTTATGTAAACTTTTCTTCATTTTAAATTAAAATATCAATTTTATTTATTTTTTTTTGTATTTTAAGGAAGGGTCTGTAGGGTGTTCACTACTAGATCGGCCTCCCAGTGATCTGTTTACAGCTTCCCAAGAGTTAGGATTACAGGCACGCACCATCATGTCCAGTGGCAATTGCAGTCTCAGGGTGCACCAGGGGGTGGGGCTGGCACAGCAGGTCTGGAGGCAGGCCTGGGGATCAGGCCCGGGGATTGAACCCCTGGGCCCTGCGCCTGCTTGCAGGCACTTTAATCTGCTGAACTACTTGGCCACCCCCAATTTTTGTGTTTTCATTCTTTCTCAATTAGAGAACTCAATTTCAGAAACAAAACTATGGCAGTAAGAAGGAAGATGTTGGATTATAAAGAAAAAGACTAATTGGGAACCTAAATTAATAATAGTTAAGAGAGAAACACAATCCAAGCCAGGGGACAGATTTAAAGTTATTTTAAAGGGATCTCATAGGATTTTCTGTCAAAGCAGACAGAGCAAGGAGGAGAGACAGATCCTACAAAAAAGTGCCTACGTTCTAGCTTTTGAGCTGAATGGAAGTGGATTAAGCAGGGGCTAACTCTGCTTTTCACTATGTTCAGTTGAGGTAGCAATTACCTGACAAATATGTAAAAAGAGTAAAATTGGATAAAGCTTTTCAACACTGCAGCAGAAACTAAAGACAAAGAAAACCCACCGGGCTAGAAGGCACACAAAGAGGTGAGAGGGCATCATCATAGCCACTGGGAGCAGTAACCAGCTAGGTCCTAGTTCTTTTTTCTTTTGAATGCATTTGGTTGTTACAGGGGCTGACTATGCAGCTCAAACTTGTGGTGATCCTCCTGCTTTCAGCACGGGGTTAGAGGAGTGCTCCACTATGCCTGGACATCAGCCAGCTCAGCCCACCCTCGAGGCATGGCTGGCACAGCATGTGGTGTCAGATTAAACCATCCCTGAGCTTGCCTAAACTTGGCTAAGCAGGTGCTTTAGTCAGCTGAGCTATCCCACTGGATCCTAAGGCCTAGTTGTTAAGCAGTCCTCCCACCCCTAGTTGGAAGATAAAGGACTTAAAATAAACAACAAGGCCAGCCCTGGATGTCCTTGTTTGGTACACAGGGAGTGCAAACTGAAGGTACTCATGGTTTTGTTCTCTGCAGCATCCCCATTTGAGTTGACTCAGAGACAGGCATGACAGCTTCACTTAAGCCACCCTGCCCTTCCCATTCGCTTTTCCCTTAGAAAGGCTGAGGCACAGAGAATACAGAACGAACAGTCTGGAATCAGGAATGCTGGATCCGTGGCAGGAAACAGCATCTGGTTATGCAAATTAGTGAGTACAGATGCCAAAACACGTGAACTATGCAATGTAATGGACAGGGAGACTGAAAGGATGGAGGGCAATGCCTGCCAATAAATACTGGCACTAGAGCCCTTTAAAACTACCAGGACCTTTTTGAGATCAATTTTACTTTTTTTGCCATTTGTCTAGAAGCAAAACCTGTGAAAATTAAAGTACAAAAATAAATACAATTTAAATTTGTGGACATTCCACACAAGGTAAAATAAAACTAATGTATATAAATAAAACCACCAAAAACCAAAGTGTCTGGCACTTCTATGAGAAAAACCTACGCACATTAAAAAAAAAAAATCTGTAAGACACCTTTAAACACTCCAATTTCTCATTCTTAATCTACAAACTAGCTTTACCTTTTTCCAAAACATAGTATTTGTTTTATCTAACTTACACTTGTAGACACAAAACTTTTACCATTTATCATTAGTGGGAGATTAACAATGTTATGAAGAAGCTATATCCTGAGTTTTCAGAATGATAAAGCACAGTTCGTCATGAAAAGGGAAATTTTACATAGTAATTTAAGACTTTTTGGACTCTTAGTTTTATGATTCATTGATTCAATGAATGATACATCTTAATAAAAACCAATTTTTATGCAGAATAGGTTATTTTCCATGTACAGCTAGGTGTAAACATTCAATGTTCAAGGCAATTTAAAAATTTGGAGAAACAAATCTTTATCTCCATATTCTCAAAAGGGTATCAATAATAATACATAGAACACTTTAAAAATACCATTATCTCTCAAATGCTTTACAAAGATTCAAAATACACAGTCCTAATATTATGTGAGAAGCATAAAGCCCTTTTTAGAAATTGCATGACAAATTATCAGTGGCATTCTTTCATAAAATCACATTCTTGGTATCATTTATTAGTTGATACTTTTACTGAATATGTCGCTGATAAAAATATACTTAAATATCTGTGCCTTTTAGGTAATGTAGTATTTCTAAGTAGGCAATACTACTATCCTATTTGAAACCTGGACATAGTATTGTAAATAGACCTTTGTTCCCCTAAATCAAGCATGCTTGAAAGGTAGATTGCAAAGAAAAAATAACATCTAAACAGAAAATATAGCTGCATGCAACATGTTATTCCTACTTTATAGAAATGGATGTAACAAATCTACATACAGGAAGATTGTGTTGTTTTCTCTCCAATTTCTTACCCTCCAAACTGTGTAAAGCAGCACACTTGTTTCTCACAGTATTCAGTTAACATACACAAAATCTGACATTTTTTTTCCTAACAATTCTAAAGACAGTGTTGTTGACAGGAATGTGTGCTTCTGACCAAGAATGACCACAGAGCTGCTTTTGCCTGGATTATACGTGGACCACAATCCAAGCGTGTATTATGTGTGGCTATTGTGTTAAATCAGTCTAGAGCTCAAATTTACAAAACCAGGGAAACATATCTGCTTTAAATAGGATCATATCTAATTTGTCTCTCTTAAATCCAGCCATCAATATGCAGAGATGAATGAAATTCATGTTATAGAACTTAATTTATAATTTGTCCTGTCTTTCCAATGTCCCGTAAAATTAAAGCCAGATGTCTTTTTTAAAGGTCCAAAAAGGGTCCCTTAGACACCTGTGCATGTAAATTATGTTTGCATAGGTTAATCAGAGACATGAACATTAACTTGGTTTCCTCCAAATCTAAAGAGAAAGTGGGGGAGAGGTAGGAACTAACAAGACTGACCAAATTATGCAGATAATTGGTCAGCCCTTTGATTTGGTCACCATGCCTGGGTAAACAGTCCAGAGTCACATAAAAAGTCTGTTAGGTAGGGACATGGGTAACAGCACCCCCCTCCCTTATCCTAATGAATGTTGTCTTCTCAAACTGTCACAACACTTGGCCACTTTCTTTGGATATTTTTGGTATACACTCCTGTGACAGGCGCTCTGTTAGGCACTCTGCTCTGAGAAGACTTCTGTTTATTCTGGACACCCCCCCTTCACTGATGTCTTAGGGGTTCCTTGTCTACTTAGTAGCTTATGCACAGGTGTATTCTGTCCTTGGTTTGGCTGAAGGACTCTTATTTCAGAAGGACTTTGTTTAACCAGAAATTTCTTATTTGGCATTCCCATTTCAGCAGCTTTCATGTACTTCTTCCTATCGAGAGACTTCTGTGTTGCAGCTGAAAGAGCCACACGTGGACTTTTCATTTTATCCATTTGCCTGAGCATTTTCTCTTTGCAAACTTCTCGATCATGCTGCAGAATAAACATTCTTTCTGCTGTATCCATTACAAAGAATATGTCATGAATACCATACAGGGCAGCTCACAACTGTGCCAACACTCTCTCTTGAAGTGACACATCTTGTGCTGAGACAATGCTTCTCTTTAATGGTGCTTCTGCCTGAAAGCTTCTTATGAATTCCATAAATACAGTTTGTTGAAGCTGCTTCAGCTTATCTGTCTGCATAAGCCTATGAGTAAGAAATCCCTTTGCAATGGCAGTTATTTTATTAAATTTTGCTTGCACTTCTGAATTTAAAACCTGGGACCATCTAGGTTGGCCCCTTCCGAAAGACCTGGGTACGGAGAGTTTGGTCACACCACTAGTTGGGGATGCCCAGAGATAGAAAGGTACTTCATTTGCAGAACCACAGCTATATTGTAGGCCAAAACTTGTGAAACCAGAACTATGTGAATTTGAAGTATGGAATGAGTCCACTTGAGACAGTACTATTTCCAACAAACCAGAGTCACTTATTTTTCTCCACTCTATATCTACTGTATTTTTAATGTTCAATTCAGAAACTTCTGCTGTAATCACCTCCTTCTCATTTAACATTTTCTCCTGTTCTTCTATTTCCTTTTGCAGTCTTTCCTGCTCCCTTTCCTGCTCAGCTATGAGCAGTCTTAATTGCTGGGCATAGTGTTCTTCTAGTCTTTTCCACATTTCTTCAAAAGCTAACACCTTGCTTGTTAGTATTGCCTCACCTTTGTTGCTGGTTTCCAGCATTTTATTCTTGTGATTATAGAAAGACCCCTTAGGGTATCTTTTCTCTGACAAATGCTGCCTCTCCTCTTCACAGCTATTCTAGTGGTTATGACCTAAGAATAGTTTTTCTTCTGCAAACCATCCATCTCTAGATCAAGTCTCCACTTAACTTTTTCAAAGCTGTTATCCAAAAGCTGTTCATTTCCAGAGCACACCATCGGTGTATCCATCTGTTGTCTGGTGTTCTGGCTTTGCATCAGTAAAGGAGATGGATGTTTTACACTGTAAGACTTATTCAGTTCCACTTGCAAACTGTGGGAGGTTTTCTCTAACATACTGACTGACTTGAATCCACTCACAGTTCCCAAGCTTTGACACTGACTGGTGGTAGCATATAGTTCATGCAATTTGGGCCCTGGAATACAAGAAGTATTTATTTCTTGTGCTCCTCTGGCATCAGATAGTAATTGACTTTCCAGCAGCAGGTCCACATGTTACTTTATTTTCTAACTGATTTCCCAAAAATTGATACACCTGACTTGATTTACCTGCAGCCATATCTTCTATTACTTCAGGACCATTTTCACTAATAGAAGTCTTGCTTGAACAAACTCCTGCTAAATCAATTCATAACTTTGGCAGTTTCAGATGCACTTGTTTTTTCATCTGTATTTGGAAGAATTATATCTGCTATTTGTTCTTTTCCTTTGGGGCTTACCTCACAGGCATTTATTGGGTTATTTATATGTATATAACATACTGATGCTGGCCTGGAACACCTTCAATGCATTTTAGGACTTATACTTGGCTCAGGACGAGGTAAAGTGGCATATGAACCTGTAAGACTTTTGATCAGATTATTTTCAGTAATAAAAGTGGGACTAACTTTAAAATCAGCCTCAGAATCCAAAACAGTGGGATGACCAGTTTGTACATATCTACTTTAGAAAATCTAGCTAAAACAGATGTATTCGTGTGGCCTGCTTGAGAGGATGCACCTTGGAGAAGAACATTTGACTTATTAAGGCTTGGTTTGTCAGGAATCACTTGGCCACAGGGCTTGCCTATTAGTGGGGCTTTTTCCTTCACACACTCGCTCGCATTAGCAGCTTCATTTTCTTTGTCTGAGTGACTCTCGCTGACAATCCTTTTTGCACTGCTTCTTAGACTGCATTTAGACTGTTCTCTTTCTATACATTCCTTTGACTTTTTCGTGAGGTTCTGAAGACTAATTATACAGGGGTCTGGGGTGACTTCTGCCAAAACTGGTAGATCTTGGTCTTCAGTCATGGAGACCATTCCATCAGAAAACAAAGTCCCTTGCGGTGTTGCTCAGGAGATCTTTGGAGACTTTTCAGTTTCAATGTGACAACTATTTGAATTATCACACTGCTTTGGAGAGTTAAATTCTTTCTTATCTCTATTTAACTCTATTCTATTAGATATATGTTGGTACTTATTATCTACAGACAAAGCCCCAGTCATGTTTTCTGACTCTACTAAAGTGTAATGTTCAGTAGGGCTCGGCAAGCTGTTTGGAAATGTAGCAGGAACATTCAAATTTCTGACTTCTGATTAGAGTAAGTTGTTTCGGTTTCCCACTGATCAAAATCACTGGCTTTACATGCTTTTCTGACCTGGACATTTTCAAGAATGTCCTGGACATGAGTCAGTAAAGCTTTCTCCCTATTAACCTGCTTTTTTACTTCTATATCAAGTGCTTTCTGTTTTTCTTGTGTATTTCCTTTCTTTTTTCAGCATTAAGCAGTGGAGAAAGCACAGCCACTCCATGGAAGCCAATCAATGAGATACTTTCAACCTGAGCAGGTAGAAAGCTCTCTGTGGATTGCGATGCTTCTTGGATTCTGGCAAGAGTTTTTTCACAGAATTCTTCATACTCCTCCATCTTCCTACAATCATTCTGATCACTCAAGACCCTGTGCACTTTTCTCCCGTGCCTCAGACCTGGTCAGAAAGAAAACAGCTCCAATGGTTCTGGTAGGTTGCAGCTCAGTCTGTCACCTCCTTCTCCTCCTTCTCCCACCATATTACAGGTCTCTCCAGTGGCAAAGCGGACTCCTGGCAGCCACCACCACCACTGGGACTTTACCTTTTTTTTTTTTTAACTCAGGCCTTTGCACTTGCCAGGCAAGCACTTATTCAACTGAGCCATCTCCCTGGCCCCCAATTTTACTTTTTGGCTAAAGACATTAAAATTTCTCTACAGTTAATTGACAAATATTAATTTTACGTATTTATGGTATGCAAGGTAATATTTCATATAAGCATTGTGAAACAATTCAAATCAGGCTAACTGACATATAGCTATCATCTCAAATATGTAACATTTCATGATAAAAATGTTTTAAATCTTCTCACTACTCTGAAATATGCAGCAACTATATTCAGTATCCTGTGCAAAGCACCAGAATCCATTCTTCCCATCTAACACTTTGTTCCCTTTGACCAGTGTCTTCCTCCCCTATTTAACTTCCCTCTCTGAAAACCACTGTTCTACTAAAAGCCCCCACAAATTCATTGTATTTTAGATTCATACAAGTGAAGTCATGTAAGGCTTTATGTCTCTGTACCTGGCATATCTCACTTTGCATAATGATCTCTGTTTCCACAAAGGACAGAATTTCCTGCTTTCTAAAGGCTGAGCAATACTACACAATCACATATGACACTTTTTTCTTTTCTTGGCAGAACCAGGGATTGAACTCAGGCCCTTGTGCTTGCCAATATGACACATTTTATTTGTTGCATTAGTAAGCATCAAACCCAGGTCTTCAAACATGATAGTCAAATACTCTCACTGAGCTACACTCCCAGCCCTGTATGACACACTTAAAATCCATTTATTCATTGATGGACACTTTGGTTGTTTCCAAAAATATTAAAATTTTAAATGCATATACTCTATGGTGGACAATATGTGCCCACTAAAAAGCTATTTCCTGTTTACTTGGGGAAAGAATCTCAGATTGTTTGGCGTTGAGAGATGGATCTCTTGATCCCAGAAAACGCTGAGTACCCTGGCCTCTGGCTTGAAGGTAGAAAGTGAAATAGCAAGTCAATCAGCTCCACAGGGCAGGACCAACTGGGGTGGAGAAGGTAGCAAGACTTTTCTTCTCGGGCACCATACCAACAAGTGAAGAAACAGCTACACCCCATCCCAATTGGTCTTTGGTGTTCCATGATGCTGAGGATGTGATCTTTAGAGTGGCCACAGTCATGAGGGAAAATCTAAGACTATTCCAACATCCTTTACTTCAAAGATTGTATATATGTGTGTGTGTGTGTGTGTGTTGTGTGTGTGTGTATATATATCCATATAATATCTCTAAAATCACAAGGTATCTGACACATGATCCACGTGCCAGAATCTTAAATCAGTAGCATATCTAAGAAATACCAACTGAAACAGCACATAAACTTTGACTGCTCCTCTGAACAACCTAACTATAAATTAAGTAAATAACAGGTAGCACAGTGCAAAATGAACAAGTCTTCTTACAGTCCGTTTTTGTGTTGTTATACTGAAATTCTTAAAGTTGGATACTTCAGAAGAGTTTCTTTTGGCTCACAGCTTAGGTGGCTGGAAAGACCACAGGGCTCCATGTAATAGTCCTGGCCAGGGCTCCCAGGCAGCTTCCCAAAGCAGAGCAGCAGAAGGGAACCAGCAGCACACAGAAGAAGCACGGGTGATGTGAAGAAGGCTCAAACTTGCCTGCTTAGAGTCCCCTCCTACCAGACCCAAGGGACCCTGTGAGGAAGATGCAGCCCTACTGACCTAATTAATGTCCACTAAAAGTCCTGCCTGCTGAACACCACCCATGAGATAAGGCTCATGAACCTTAGAAGACAAGCTACCACAACCACAGCACCTGGGATGCAGCTACTGCATTAAGGAAAGTATAAAAGAAAGCACCGAGGGGAGAGGGGTGAGAATAAAGAAATGAGTGACAGGAGGGAAGAAAATGGGTCTGAAGCAGGAAGGAAGAGAAAAAAGAGGGAGTAAAGAAAAAGTAAATGTGTAACGAAATGTTCGCAACAACTTCATTCATAATTGCCCAGATGGAAAGAGACCAAATGTCATATAACTAACCACTCAGCAAACTAACTATGATACAGTCCTACCATAAAATATAACTTAGCAATAAAATAAAAAGGAGTTAGGTGATACAACATGGATAAATCTCAAAATTTTTCTAAATAGAAGAAATCAAATACAAAAGACTATGGTTATTTCATTTACATAAAATTCTAAAAGGATAAAATTATATAGGCAATAAAACAACAAATTATAAGAAGAAAAGATCACCCCGCAAGAGGGAGAAAATTTTGAAGGAAGTTCTAAAATGTGAAGGAAGTTTCGGTCTCTGAAAAGAAAGAGTTCATACCCTAAAAGGCCCTGATAATCATTTCTGTGGTAAAAATCATATTGCCCAGATGTCAGAGGAACAAGGAAAAGAAAACAACAAAATAACAAAAAAACAAAAAACACCCTTGTGAACTGTTACAACGAAGGGAGGGTGGGAAAGAGGGAAGTAAAAGAAAGGTGTTCATAGTGAATGATGTGATCCATTTACATAAATATGCTACAAGTACGCATTCTGCACATACTGAAGGGATATAAAACTGTCGAACATTGCTGGCAACTCTCTAGGTAAGGAGATTACTTCCTTAGGCTTTATGTGAATATTTTATAATAGGCACATGAAATAATTACTAATAAAACCAAAAAAATGTTTTCAAAATGATACTAAAGTTGAAATTCATCATAGATATATTTGCAACAAATGCCAGAGCACCCAACTATCTAAACCAAGTATTATCAGACATGAAAAAATTCAAATAAACATTAGTAAAGTTGTATTGGGGGAGGTCTCAACACCTCACTGTCACAAATAGGCAGACCAAATAGACAAAAAAAAAAAAAAAAAAAAAAAAAAAAAAAAAAAAAAAAAAAAAAAAAAAAAAAAAAAAAAAAAAAAAAAAAAAAAAAAAAAAAAAAAAAAAAAAAA
>PVKA01001821.1:26700-39792 GCA_004027165.1 Ctenomys sociabilis | reverse complement strand
GCTGCACAAAGGATGTTCTCCAAAACAGACCACATACTAGCTCATAGAACATGCCCAAGTAAATGCAAAGGACCTGAAACTGTCCCATGTGTATTATCAGACCACAGTGTAATGAAATTGGAAATCAATGGCAAAAGAAACCTTAAGAACTTCATAAACATGTGGAAATTAATTAGCACATTCCTGAACAACCAATGGGTCACAGATGAAATCAAAGAAGAAATTAGATAGCTTCCAAAATTAAAGGATAATGACAATGATATTGGAACTTATGGAACACAATGAAAGCTGTCCTAAGAGAGAAGTTTATAGCAGTGAATACCCACAGCAAGAAGCAGGACAAGCACAAATAAACAACTCAGTGTTGAACCTCAAACTTCTAGAAAAAGAAGAGGCTGAGCCAAAAGTCCTTACAAGGGACAAAATTACAAAGACCAGAGCAGAGGGGGGCCAGGGAGATGGTTCAGTGGAATAAGTACTTCCCTGGTAAGCACAAGGGCCTGAGTTCAATCCCTGGTTCCACAAAAAAAAAAAAAAAAAAAAAAAAAAAAAAAAAAAAAAAAAAAAAAAAAAAAAAAAAAAAAAAAAAAAAAAAAAAAATCAGAGCAGACATTACTGCATCGACAACTAAGAAAATATAAAGAATCAATGAATCAAAGAGTTGATTCTTTGAAAGATTAAATACACAAGCCCTTAGCCAACCTTATCAAGAAAAGGAAAGACTCAAATACAAATAAAACTGCAACCGCACAGGACGCACACCAAAGAATCAACAGCTGTGATCTCATTTCATTAAAGAGCTTTTATACAGCAAGAGAAACCACCCACAGAGTGGAGGCACCACAATATGGGAAAAAATGTTAGCTAGCTGTTCCTCAGACAAAAGATTACTACTGAGAACATTAAAGAACTCAAAAAATATCCGACCTCCCAAATTTAAAGACCTATTCCAAAAATGGGCATCTGAGATGAATACATACTTCTCAGATGAAGAAATAAAAACACAAAATAAATATACAAAAAAATTCAATATCAATGATGATTTGGGAGACACAAATGAAAATCATACTGAGATTCCAGGTCAGCCTGGAAAGAAAGGCTATCATCAAGAAATCAAGGGCTGGTGAGATAGCTCAGCAGTCTAAATGCCTGCCTTGCAAGCCCAAGGACCCAAGTTTGATATCTAGTACCACATGCTGTACTCACCCCGAAGCCCCAGTGTGCAGTTCCAGTCCTGAAACCAAGAGTAGTAGCACATGCCTATAATCTTAGTGCTAAGGAGGCTGAGATAGGAGGATCACCACAAGTCTGAACTGTGCTATGAGACCTTGTGTCAAATTAAAGCAAGCAAGCAAGCTAGCAAGGAAGGAAAGAAGGAAATCAAGTGTGCCCATGTTTATGGCAGTGCAGTTTGTCACAGCTAAATCACAGAAACAACAAATGCCTATCAAGTGAAGAATGAAGAAAAAAGATGTGGTGTTTTTATACAATAGAGTATTACTCAGCTATAAAAATAGATATATGAGGTTTTTATAGGTAAAGGGATGCAACTAGAGGCCATGCTTGTAAGTGAAATAAAGTCAGATCCACTTGTGTAAACATTGTATTATCTCCCCAGAGCCTGACAGAGTAAACAGGACCTGAAAGGTACCATGGACACTGTGAAAGGGGAAGAACTGTTCCAAGGGAAGCAACAGCTGGGTGAGGGAAGGGAAAAGAGAGAAGAGAAAAAGAAGTGTATGTGCACATCCACAGGGCAGCTGGGATAATTACAGTCGTGCAGCTGAGTTTTGCTGGTCTCCTGGAAGGTGCAGTTAATGCTTAAATTTTTTTCTGTCTGCTTTTTATATGTTTTTTACCTATCTTACAGGCTTAAATCTCATAATATGTACAACTAATTTGAAGACAGCAATATGCAATACAACAACTATTGCTGAATTTCTATTGTTTTGTTTAGTGAAATACTGTATCACTTCTAATTTTTTTATTACTATTTTTGGAATTATCTTTAAAATTAAAAAAAAATCAATCAGTAAGAAATGCATTTGTTACTGGAAAAGGGAATCCTTCTCCATTGTTTGTGGGAATGTAGATTGGAGCAGCCATTGTGGAAATGACTGGGGGTTTCTCAAAAAGCTAGAATTAGAGGTTCCATGTGACCAGAGCAATATGTATGCACCCAGGTTTATAGCAGCACAATTTGTAACAGCTAAACCTTGGCAACTACCCAATTGCCCATCAACTGAGGAGTGGATAAAAAGATGTGGTCTTTTTTTGGAGGTTGAGAGAATATTTATTGGGAAAGAAACCTTCTGTCTCAGAGAGGATGGAAGCAGGGGGTCCAAGCGGGTTGCCCAGGAAGCTTTCTCTTTTAGGTTATTTTTATAGGGCAAAACCATATGGGATTAAGGTAGAGAAGAAGGGGTCTTACTTAGGTGGACATGGGTGGGACAAAACTATGGTCAAAGGGATTGCAAGCACCATAGCTCAGATAAAGTTGATTATGCCCAGGACCAAATGGGGAAGCCAGTGACAGAGTAAGCAGGCATGAATACTGGACAGGGTTTCTTCCTGTTGGGGGTTGGGCTAGTGACTCACTTGGGTCTTTCCAGGCGATCAATACCTATTTAGAATATCAATCCCAGGTGCTACTCTTTTTTTTTTTTTTTTTCCAGAATCTAAAATCTTTTTATTAACAGAGTACATTTCTGCATTAGTTCTTGAAGCCTCGGCTGGCTCGTCGTCCTCTGGCGCGCTCAAACTTCCGGCCCTTGGAGCGGACATAGGGTTTGGTGTGGCTGTGCGGGGTTCCTGGTGCCTTGCCAAAATGCCGGTAAACCTCTAGGCCCTTGCGTGGCCCAGAGAGCAGGACTGTGCCACGGCCCTTGGGGGAGTCCAGGGCCAGCTGGTCAAACGTCATGATCTTACCCCCAGCCTTGAGGATTCGGCTGCGGGCCCGGCTGGTCACACGCAGAGCGCAAACCTTCATCTTGGGCACCTCCAGAACACGCACATCATCTGTGACGGTCCCCACAACCACCACTGTCTTATTTTCCCGGCTGGGAAGCTTCATCTTCCGGATCATCCGGGAAAGGGAGAGAGGTGGCCGGTTGGTGCGACTCATGAACAACCTCTTCAGCACAACCTGGTTGAAGGTGGAATTTGTCCGCCGGGCCAGAAACCTGTACAGCTTAACCAACAGCCTCAGGTAGATGTCCTGGCTCTTGGGCTCCTTGCGCCGGACCTTTCGGTCCTTGTTGTGACGGATGTCAACTCCCATGATGGCGACTCCTCTTCAGCCCCCAGGTACTACTCTTTTAGCATTTGTTTGGCTTTTCATTCTTTAGGTCTGATTCACAGCAGGAGCATCCATCCCTCCCACAGTTGTAAGGTAGCTTCCTCTTCTGTGTTATCTCCTTCCAGGGCCTGACCCTGTCTGATTACCTATAATATTTCTATCTAATCTGGCTACCTGTAACATTCCTCCCTTTGAAGAAGTAACCAGGAAGTATGGGTGATGACAGTTTTAACTTCTTCAGGCTGGAAAGGGGTCATAGTTGTTGATTGGCAGTCAGATGTACTCTTCAGGTTCTATCTAAAGTCCTTCAATAGAGAACAGGCATTTTCCTCTTGGGTAGAGGTATGGCTTTGAGTCTCCATCCAATGATCTCAGTGGATGACCTCCAAATGATACAGGGAAATAAAACTCCCGACTTGACCCAGATGAGTTCATGTTCTATGGACATTGGGTGAGACAAAACTATGGTCAACCAAAGAGATTGCAAGCACCATTGCCAAGGTAAAGCTGATTTTCAAGATGTGATCTTTTTATACAATCGAGTATTACTCAGCCATAAAGAAGCTGGAGACTTTTATAGGTAAATGGATGCAACTTGCGATCATACTCATAAGTGAGATAAATCAGAGTCTCATGTATAACCATACTGTCCCTCGTGTGAGAAGCTAGAAGAGTAAATAAAATCCAAAATGTACAACAGATATTGTGAAATAGGAAAAAACTGTTCAAAAGGAAAGATAAACTAGAATAGGGGAAAGGAGAAAAGGAGGAAAGATAAGAGAGTTATGCTACTTATTTCTCTTAGCTCTTGAAATGAAAGTTTAGGGCTAATATTGTTTGGACAATTAAATGCCTATACCTTGTACTCTGAGTAATTAATTTAAAAGTAATAGTACACAATGTATTAAACACTGTTACTCTATTATCTTGTTTTGAATTTTTTACTCTTTAAAATAAAAATTAAAAAAATAAAGTCTGAATTGAATACATTCTTCCACCTTCAACCATATGGTAATAGCAATCCAGGGTGGCTGGAGCATCTCTATTTTTTTCTTTTCCTGCATTTTAGGCAAGGGTCTACAGGATGTTCAGGGTCTAACTACTAGATGGGACTTCTAGTGATTCTCTTCTATACAACCTACCAAGTGCTGGGATTATAGGAGCATACCACTGCACCCAGTCTCAACTGCCATCTCAGGGTATCCCGGGGCGGGGCCCACACAGCCGACCTAGGGATAGAATCCCCTGCTCCAAGCAGGCATGCTTTAATTTGCTAAGCTATTTGGCTGGCCCAAACATCTGGCTTAACAAAAAGCCAAGAATATAGATGTTTATATAAGGATCTCTCAGGATTCAAGAGTTGGAAATTAGCTATATTATTTAATGTTGTATGGATCAACCAAAACATCTGATTATAACTTTTTCTGTTACTCAATTACTTATTCATATGTAAAAGAAAAAAAGAAGGACCTGAAATATAGGGAAATAAGCCATCTATGGACAATTTCTGGAACTTAGGAAAGGTGTATACCATCAAAAGGTGGTCTACAAATACATACTTAAAATATACAGTTAATTCTAAATAATTATAACGTAGTTATAAAAGTTTGCTATAATTGTTAGAAAGTTCTTTAAGGGATGGGGAAAGGAGGGAAAATCAGGCAATGGACATAATCAAAATGTACTATATGCACACATGAAAATTCCACCATGAAACTTACTATTTTTAAAAATTAATATGCACTAAAATAAAGTATACAGGAAAAGATTTCTAAAAGTACAGTAAATCAATACAGAACTAAAATTTAGACACAGGAAAGAAAATAAAAAAATGTAGCAGTGTATTTAACTTATGGGAGTAAACTCACAGAGAATATTTAATTGTTGTTCTTTTTTTTTTGGTACTGGGAATTGAACTTAGGACCTTGTGCTTGACAGACAGGTACTTGTGCCACTGAGATATACCTCTAGCCCAATATTTAATTCTTAACTGTTAAGATAAAATTAGTTTCAAATATTTTGCTAAAACTTTAATTGGACAGGTGATATAGTTCAGTGGTAGTGTTTGTGCTTAGATGTGCAAGATCTGGATTCAAATACTCAAATTTCTAGCACTAAAAAAAAAAAAAAAGTAAACACTAATAAAGTAAAACTACAATATAAAACTGCTATGTACCAAAGGAAATAAAAAGAAAATTCAAAAGAAATTTAAAAAAAATAAAACCAATAATAAATAAATAAAATTAGTGATAACAATAAGTATGAATGGATCATATTCTGCTATTAAGAATTATAAACTCAAAGGGCTGGCCAGATAGCTCAGAGGACTAAAGCACCTGCTTACGCAGATGCAGCAATTGGGGTTCGATCCCTGGTGTGCCATGCTGGCCCCACCTCCAGGGCATGCTGACAAGGTGAATAAGACTGGGTATGGTGGCTCACACCTTTAATCCCAGAGTTTGGGAGGCTGGAAACAGGAAGAGTCTGATCTGTGTAGTGAGACCCTATAGACCCTGTACTAAACACATTTAAAAAATTATAAACTCAAACAGGTTAAAAATATGCAGGTGCACAGTATGCTATTTATGAGATAAAACAAAAATAAAGTCAAAGCTATATGAGACAAATAAAAAACAAAGAGAAAGTAGAGGTTGCAGTATTAATATTTTTCAAAGGCAAAAGTACTCAATAAAAGGAATAAGGAATAGTGTACGAAGTAGTTTGTATGGGATCAATGTGAACCATGATCTACTCTTGTAAGCCCCACAAACGAACAATAACTTCTACATTTTATTTGTTTTGTGGTATTGGGGATTGAACCCTGGGCCTTAGTACAGAGCTACATTCCCGGCCCTTTAAAATTTTTTGAGACAGGTTTTTACTAAGCCATTAAACTGCTTATGTTGGGCTCTAATTTGCCATCCTCCCAGAGCACCAAGATTACCAGCATGTATCCCCACACCCACTGACAAATGTCTAAAACATAAACATTTTAAAGAGTTGTATAGAAAGGCTACAAAATAGGCTCATAAAGCCTGAAACATTTACCATCTAAAAAAGAAAAACTTGCTTAGTCTTTTCTGTATGGGGGAAGCAGGGTATATAAGACTAGAAAACTCATAATGAATGTAAGTTTCTTTGGCTCACCATTCTGGAGACTGGATAATTTCAGGCAAGTGCCTTCTTGCTGTACCATCCGATAGCCAGGGTAGCAGGCAGAAGCACGCACACGGCAGAGGAGGGGTTACTTCCTCCTCTCATCAGAACTTACTCCCAGAAGAGCCCCGTTAGTCCAGCGGCCATCACCACCTGGCCGACAGCACAGATTCCACAATGATGAATGGCAGAGCTGCTAGAACTTAGGAGTATATTAAAGCATACTGGAGTATGCTAAGGAAATAAGACTTTAACCACATACATAATCGTTTGTGTTTGTGTCAGGAATGTTTATCACCTGATGCACAAAACTAAAATGTTGTCACGTGCTATTTTCAAACCAAACTACAAATGAAATGAACTGAGGTGCCACTGTACTGCCTTCTACTCCTTAGCATGTGGCATTAGCATGCTGACACTGGCATGTGCCACTTCCATGATTATTCAGTTAAATTTACCAATCTTTTCTTTTTGGTGTCAGGGCTGTATACTGGAAAACCTTTAAAATTCCTCTCGGTTTTCTTCTAGCTTTATGGTTGATATTTTAAATTTGAGACACCTGAAAATTACCTTTCCTGAGACATGTCTGTGGATGGGAGAAAATGAAAAGAGGAGAGCATGCATTAATGGGGAGGAGGTTGTTGGAAATGTACAAGGGAGAAAAAGAGGATGGGCAGGAGGTGATGAGGCTGAAAATCCCTCTCCTCCCTCACTAGAAAGTTTCAAACTGCACTCTATGTTGAATGCTGGAAAGAACCTTCTCAGCTGATGCAGTCCCATGATTTGACCCCTCCCTCATCCCAGTTTATTGGAGAATAAGATGCAACCAGTCTTCTCTGTATGTGAATTTAAGTTGTGTCTGGGTTGTTGTACCTCTTTTGGATATCACTGCTCAGGATTTTTCTTCCTGTTCCACTTTCTATCTGGTTGTTAATGTACAGCAGTGAGGTCAGCAGAGTATGGCCCTTGGGCCAAACCAGCTCACTGCCTATTTTGTAAGGAAAGCTTTTTGGAACACTCATGCTAATATGCTGACACTGTTAATAGAGAGTGGACAGCTGAGGCAGACTGCATGGTTCTCAATGTCTAGATATTTATTAATGCATCATCAAAAAGTTTTTCCCAGCCGGGCATGGTGGCACATGCCTGTAATCCCAGCACTCGGGAGGCTGAGGCAGGAGGATTGTTGTGAGTTCGAGACCAGCCTGAGCTACAAAGTGAGCTTAAGGCCAGCCTGAACTGCATAGTGAGACCCTGTCTCAAAAAGACAAAAAAAAAAAAAAAAAAAAAAGTTTTTCCCATCTTTGATATACAAGAAAGCTGTTCGTAATCTCTGAAGTAAAATTCATATAATACAAAACTAATCAATGAAAGTGTGCCACATGGTGGCAGTAGGACACACAGCGTTGTGCGACCACCACCACGGTCTAACTCCAAAGCATCTGCATGACCCTTTATAGATCTGTTAGCCTGTACGGAGTAAGCAATCACTCCCCACTTCTCTCCCTACCAAGAGCTACTACTGATCTGTTTTCTGTTCTTATGGATTTACATCATTCTTTTTTGCTGTGGAATAATATTCCATTGACTGGATACACCACAGTAAAAATACAGTCATCTGGAGTGTTCCCACCCTTTGGTGACTCTGAATACAGCTGCTATGAACATGCCTGCTTTTAGTTGTTTCAGAATTCTAGGAGTGGAGGGCCAGTGGTGGTACAGCTCAGCAGACTAAGCGTTTACTTAGGTAAGCACAGGAACCAGGGTTCAATCTCTGGTTCCGCATGCCACGCCGGCCCCACCCTCAGGTGCACTGAGCCAGCGATGGAGTCTGGGCATGGTCACGCACACCTATAATCCCAGCACTAGGGAGGCAGAAAGCAGGAGGATCACTGTGAATGTGGACTGCATGGTGAGACCCTTACAAAAACAAAACAAAACAAAAAAAAACCCTAGAATTCTAGGACTGGTACTGCTGGGTCCATACAGTGTTGTAGTCAGGGCTCAAGTTGTTGTCAGGGCTCACAAGGAATAGATTTAATACAGAACACATAACTGACAGGATGATTTTATAATGTTCACCCAGCAGACTGTCCTCACACTAGAGATCCAAAGAATCCTAGATCCCACGGCAAGGTCCTGTGGCAAGGTCCTGCATCCCACCGCAAGGTCCATCTGGAGGCCTAGAGCCCACAACAATGTCTCATGAAAGCCTGCACCAAGAATCTACACTGGAAAGGCCCAGATGTCAGTGGGGGAAGCTAGAAAGTCTGTGCCAGTGGGATGCAGGATCTGTGCCAGTAGGCTGAGGGATCTGCACTGGAGCCAGGAATGCTGAAGGTAAGGACCAGAGCTCCTCAAAAGAGACTCATAGCCATCTCTGTGGCAGAGAGGACCCAAGCTACTCCAACAATGAGAACAGGTGACTTCACATCAGGAAAGCCAGCATGACATGCTTCTTCAGAGAAAAAACAGCTCACCATCTTCCTCTCCAGTTCTGCTTTTATGTTGTCAGCAACAATCTTCAGGTGGGCCTTCCACATCCAGCACCACACTGACACAGATGAGCTGGGGGTTACAAATTGACCATTAGGTAATCCATCACATATGGTACTTCTACAGTTACTTTTTCAGGGAACTACCAAACTTCTGTCCACATCAAATGTACTATTGTGTGAGAGTCCTAATTTTTCTACTTTATTATTTTCCTTATAAAAAAAAAATTTGAAATAGCCATCCTAATGGGTATGAAGAGGTATTACCTTGCAGGTTTGTTTTGCATCTCCCTGATACTAAACAAGAGCCCATTTTCATGTGTTTATAACCATAACTGTATTTATATTTTAAAGTTATTTACTTTAAAATTCTTAAACACAAAATAGAAAAAGAAAGTAACATCAGCAGGAAAAAATCAAGACTATTAAAATAACATTTGTATTGGTTGTTTTTCTTTTGTTGCTGAGACAAAATACCTGGTGCCCAAAGTTAAAAGGAAAAAGGTTTATTTAGCTCCCAGTTTGTAGTGGTTTCAGTCCATAATCAGCTGGCTCCAAGGCAGAGCACAGTGGCAGAGGGGCATCACAGAGGAGAAAAGTCCACAACAAGTAGGCAGGTGAGGTAAAAGCAGGCAAGGGCCCTTAACAGAATCTTCCTGCCCCTTTCATACTCTAGCTAGGCTCTTGCGAGTAGGGCAGAGTGGTACCAAAACTATCAGCGGACTGATTTAGTAATCACACACCCTAATCCCAACATCACACACTCTAGATCCAGCCACCTCTTAAAAAGCCCCAAATTGGGGGCCAGGAAGATGGCTCAGTGGAATAAGCGATTCCCTGGCAAGCGCAAGGGCTTGAGTTCAATCCCCAGTTTGGCCAAAAAAAATGGATGTCAGGATTTCCTCCCCCAGTTTGGGGATTAAGGGAGGTGCCCGACCATACACAGATTTAAAAGGAGTGATCCTATGTGCATAGGGAGTACAACGGGCTTGCAATAGAGCAAAAAGGAAGGAGACCCTTCCAGTTTTTTGAGCCAAGGAGATGACTCAGTAGAATAAGTGCTTGCCTGGCAAGCACAAGAGCCTGAGTTCAATCCTCGGTTCCACAAAAAAAAAAAAAAAAAAAAAAAAAAAAAAAAAAAAAAAAAAAAAAAAAAAAAAAAAAAAAAAAAAAAAAAAAAAAAAAAAAAAAAAAAAAAAAAAAAAAAAAAAAAAAAAAAAAAAAAAAAAAAAAAGGTGCCCCAAATTACATGAGGCTTTGAAGGACATCTAAACACACACCAAAACACCATTCATATACAGAAGTGGGAAAAACACCTCCAAAGCCAATGATAAGAAATCTTTAAACCTATCAGTAATTAGCAAAGTACAAATAACTTGACAGGCTAATAGAATTCAGAAAATCAGATCATTTAAAAATGTTGACACACAAAAGTTGGAGGACACAAATGCCACCCTAATGGGAATATAGACAGTTCAGCTCTTGAGTACAGCCAGCTAAACCATCTTCTAATAAAAGGCCCATATGTTAAAGGTCTGGTCTCCCAGTGGTGCCACTGGGAGGTGCTGTCACAGGACAACTTGAGGCTTTCCCCTGGAGGGTGCATGGGACCCTAGTTTCTTCCTTTGTGTTTCCTGGTCTGTGATGTGAGCAGCACTCAGCCACAATTCCCCCAGATGCGGCACCCCTCCAGGGGCTGCTCTGTACTCAGCAGCTCCAGTCCCTTGTGCATGTGTTCTAAAGAAGAAAACATAGTCATGTCCAAGGATGCTCAATTCTACATAACTTATGGTGTCAGGAAACTAGAACTGAGTAAGTGCCTGTCACTACAATGAGGAGGTAAACCCATGGACCAATGTCCCACAGTTTTGTAGCTCTCAGAAATGGAGGAATGTGAATAGGTCTTAAAACTTCAGTGCTTATGGCAAAATGGTGTGATACACAACACTTATGTCCATTAAAAATAAACACACAAAACAATATCTACTTTACAGAGCATCCAGTTATGAAGTAACGCACAAAACAGTACAGCACTGCTGTGGTTTGGATCTGGTATGCCCCCCAATGGCCTCAGAGCCCATCCCGATATGAGAGGAGGTGGAAACACCGAGAGGGACTCCAGTCCTTCTGGGAACATCCCTTAAGGGGACAGTGGGACCCCAGCCTTCTCTCCCTCTTGGTTACTTCCTGTGCTCACTCCCCACCACTGCCACCCAGCACTACATCAGAACCAGACATCAAAGGTCCCACTTGCTCATGGTCTAGGCCTCTGCCTGGTCACAGACTAGAGCCAAAACACCCCTTTCTTTTTGTGAGCAGACAGGCCCAGGTATTTGTTATAGTGGCAGAAAGCTGAGTAACAAGTATACAAAATACATTTTATACAGCAAATGATAGGTATAAAGAAGGAAAGCAAGCAATAGGCTGCACATAAATCAATGAAGAATCAACATTCTGTACAACTAAGGTAAAGAAGAGCTATATCCAGCCAGTCACTGAACTCTTATACTGTTCTAACACCTTCTCATTTCTCTCAGATATTTTAGGTTACAATCATATCATCTAAAAATAGCAGTAATTTTACTTCTTCTTCCATCTTACACCTCGTACACCACAGGAGGTTGGTGCCTCTGGCACAATGACACACAACAGCTGGCATCTCTATCTTGTTCCAGACTTCACAGAACTTCTAACTTATCCATTACAAAGGGTGCTGGCTTCCGCGCTGACTTTATACACACAGGCACCATCTATTTCTGGCTGAGCACTGGCTTTTATTAAGAACTGTCTCTTCTTTATCCTAGCACACGTTCTCACTTTCTGTGTGAATTCCTAGCTTTCAATGACTGCTCAAGGCCCACTGCCCATCACCTAGAGTCTCTGCACTTCTTTCCCAAATTTCCAAATTCTAAACTGACACTGAATAGGTCAGATGTAACCTTTAACTCAATAAACCCTCAGACAAAGAGGAAAAAATAGGTTACAGGCTTAAATGCCACTAAAATGGAGGCTTAGTTCACCTTCCAGTAAGGGTTTTGGTTGATATGGGCAGTTTGATGTCCAACTAGACCGGCATATCTATCTCATAGTCCTCTGACCCAAATAACCTTATGGGTGAATTCTAGCAAGTCTTTATGGGACACAAGTAGTACACTGTATGCTATTCATATGGATCAAGAACACAAAATGATAGAAAGTTACCAATTTACTTATAGGGCTAATATGGTTCCATTATCAAAACCTAACAGTCAGCTCCCAAGGGAAATCGTCTATGAATTAGTCACACCTAAGAGCACAGAAATGCAAAGGCTGGTCCTCCACTACCTGTCAGTCTCTGGGCCACCCTCACAGGCCTGTCAGCCTTCCCCTGTCTCTCTCTTCTGATTCCTTGGGTCTGCCCATGCTCCCCCACTATGTGAGTAACCTCAATACAGACCCTAAAATAACAGGACCAGAGCAGGCCAGAACTTGAGCCACAATGAGCTCCTCTCTCTGTGCTGAGTGCTCAGGCATCTGCTACACTAATGGAAAGCTGACACGGATGTTAAAGCTTATATAAAATAAGCATACACAGTTACCATACATGCATATAAGTGCATTCATATTTTCAAACTATTACTAGTGCTTCTTAGAGAAGGTATTATGAAACCATTTCACATCATTTGAACTCTTAAAATGACTATCAGAAAAATGTACAGCTGAAAACAGAAAAGTCTAGAAAAAAGACCTCAAGGTAGACAAAAGTTGCATGTACAATTAAGATACCATTTCAACCAGGCATGTGGCACACACCTGTTATCCTAGCACTCAGGAGACTACGGGAGGAGGATCATTGTTTGAGACTAGCATGAGATACAAAGTGAGCTCAAGGCCAGCCTGAGTTGCATAAGGCGACCCAGTCTCAAAAGATAAAAATAAACAAACAAAAAAAGATAGCCTTTCAGTTGGGATATTAATTAATAAATAGTATGGAACAGCTGGGTATGGTGGCACATGTCTGCAATCCCAGCATTTGGAAGGTTGAGGCAGGAGGATCACTTCAAGCTTGAGATCAGACTGGGCTACAAAGTGAGTTCAAGGACCACCTGAACTGCATAGTGAAACCCTGTCTCAGAAAAAAAAAAAAAAAAAAAAAAAAAAAAA
>PVKA01001821.1:0-26600 GCA_004027165.1 Ctenomys sociabilis | reverse complement strand
TTGAAGAAAAACAAAGCAGAGCTCAATTGGCATAAAAAAAAAAAACTAAAACAAAGATTTTTTTATGTAAATGAAAATCTAAATGCCTTAGGAAACACATAAAATTTGAATTTAAACCATCTGAGTGGGAAAGGATCTTTGAACTTTAGCACTAATGATATAAACAATAAAATTCTGAAGACAAAACACAAACCTTTCTTTTAGAGACAGTATTGCTGTGTTGCCCAGGCTAACCCAGAACTTACTGGGTTCAAGTGATCTTCCTGCGTCAGCCTCCTAAATTGATGGGACTATAACCATATGCCACTGTAACCTATGCCACTTTTTATATAAGTGAAAAATTGCTACTTGAGTTCCCCACTATCCTTTTTTTAATATGTTCATACATTTCCCTAATTTTAATTATCCTCTCTCAAAATATTATTTCCAATTAAATATATACCTAGTTCCATTTCTCTTCCTAGTTTATGGAACAATGAAATAAAAACAAAATGTTAGTAAGATATCTAGTTCGATTTTGTTGCTGATATTGAAGAGATAGTGATAGAATAAAAGAAAAATGGCAAAAATAATTATAGTAGAATCTCCTTTTTAAAGTGGTATTGTTCCTTTCTTCTCTAAGAAACCCTAATGTTCAGTATTCCTCCATTTTCTATTGCTATAACATAACACCTGGAGCTACACAATTTATAAAGAAAAGAGGCTTCTTTGGCTCACAGTCCTGAGGCTGGGACAGCAGCAGCCTCTGACTGTCACTGCCTGGCAGAGGAGCAGAAGGGGTGCAGCCAGAAACTCACCCAGGGGCAGCAGGGCTTGCACCAGTCAGAAACCAAGACATTAACGTCCTCCAAAAGCCCAGCTCCTGATACTGTTGCACTGGCGACAAAATCGCAACACCACTTTCACCCAACTGCAGCACCAGATGCAATGAATAAGCAACCAGATCTAATACAAACTAAATGCTTCCAATAATAGGTATATCACTAAGTGTTCATCTAATGAGTTAGCTGTGGGGAAGACAGTTACCAGACTGGAAGAAAATGCACTAGAGGAATTCTGTTGTCCAGTTTGCTTCACAAGGGCCTTAAGACATGAAGAAAATGGTGGGCAATATCAAGAATGTGGATGTAATTTATGCATAAAAGCCAACTGAAACTCCATCAACAAAACCAGCAGTCACACTCATTTATATACTGGTTCACATGGACAGACTAACAAGCTCCTCACTAAATGTTTCCTGAATGATCAGAAAAGAAGTGACTTACTGGAGGTCAGTCCTACTGCTTACTAGGAAAGCAGGGAATAGACTGCTGTTCTTAGCACAGCCATATGCTAAAAGCACACTGTTAAGTTCCTCAAAGAATCCCATGGGGGCCTGCCAATTAGCTCAGTTGTTTAAGTGTCTGCTCAAGCAAATGCAGTCAGGTGCAGGATACTGCTATTTGATCCCCAGCTCCACCTTCCTTACCAGACCAGCCCTTAAGGCAGCCTGAGCCAGCCAAAAAGAAAAAAAAAATTCCTTCTCAATTGGGAGACTGTAAACAGGCAGATCACTGCGAGTCTGATCTAGTAGTAAGACCCTAAAACCTGTAGACCCTTCCCTAAAATTAAAAAAATAAAAATAAAAAAGAACCCCAAATCCAGGCCTCAGCTTATCTTTACCACTTATTTTCTACTTATCACCCCTGAACCTGCTACATTCAGGTCTCAACAGTAAGTATGGCAGCCTGCCCAATATTCCACTTCCACCTTCCAGGAAGTCCACCTCCAGCTCTTCTTCCCTCTTCCACAGAAGTGATTCCCATGTTCCAATCTCTAGACGTTAGGCAATATCCATAAGCTGCCTTCTACCCTTACAACTACACTGAGGGTCTCTTCCAAAGTTCACCAAAGCCTTCCATTTAATTTTCAAAATGATAAAATACATAAAGCTACAGATTTTTGCTCAGACTTCTGGTCATACTTTTTTTTTTTTTTTTTTTTTGGTGATTTTTAAAAAACTGCATCTACTGCTACTATCACTGCTATATTTACCACCAGAGGACAGCCTGTCTGGGAATCCAAGGCAGAAAAAGAGTAAAGCACAGACAGCAAGAGAGACGGGCTCCCAGGCCTCTTCTGAGCCTGTCCTCCCCCCATGTCAGCTCCACCTGCTGATAAACCCTTCTTGCTTGAGTCCATCTGATTAAAGAAACCAAGCAGCAAAGAGCGCTAAGCCCCTCCTATTTTTGCATATGCCCATCACTCCACAGTGCAAACCTCCGCCACCGGCTCAGAGCTCTATTCCTTTCCTTATGCTGTTCTTTCCCTCTGGAACTCATTTCCTGGCTTGTAATTCCTTTCCTTTTTTCTTTTGCTAAAATGTACCTCAAACTTTAAGGCTTATTTCAAATGCAGCTGAAAAAATTATCCAAAATAGGAGAAAAACTAAATAAAACAGGCCAATTGTACTACAATTTAAAACTCTGCTATGGCTTTTTGAACTTTAAGGGAGGGAAAAAAAATGTCATTGAAGGATTTGAATGCATAAATTATATGATCAGATTTTCTAATTCATTAGAAAATGAATTAGAGGAGAGATAATGAATTGTAGATTACTACAGCAATTTAAGCAAACATAATCAGTGACACCAGCAAACTAATGAAGAGAGAAGAAAGCATTTCTATACTAAATAAGTTTCTCTCCCTACTGTCAACTCCCTGAAAGAAATGAAATGATCTGCTGACTATCTTTTAACCCACAGACATAAACAAAGTGACTGACACACTTTGCAAGGGTTGAAATATTTGAATAATGGATGAGTAATTAACATTAATCTGCTACACTGAGGAGGAAAGAGTATATGAAGGCCACACCTGCTACGGTCTAAATGTTGGATCCTCCACAGATTCTTCTGTTAGAACCCAATCATCAATGTGACAGTGCTGAGAGATGTTTGGATCATGAGCGCTGTAACCCTATAGAAGAAGCCTGAGTTCACATTTGACCAAGATAAGACGCACAGTTCCACCTAGGTGCAGAAGGCTCCTGCTAGATGCAAAGTCTGCAGGAGTCTTGATCTTGGGCTTCCCAGCACCTAGAACTGAAAGAAGTAAATTCCTAGTATTTATAAATTCCCCAGTCTAAAGTATTTTGTTACGGCAGCCTAAACTAAGACAATAGCAATATTCACAAATGAAAGCAGTAAATACTAAGAGTATCTGAAAAACAATACCTAAACAGTGATATAGGAACTCAATTACTTAATAGGAGGCCAGAAAACAAAGAAGGGTATTACCAAAAGGTAGTACCTTTTTGGGCAAGGTCTTAAAGAAATAGCTTTTGTGTGTGTGTGTTTCAGGGCTGGGGATTGGGCCCAAAGGTCCATATATGCTCAGCAAGCACTCTCCGGTGAGTAACATCCCTATATTTTTATTTCGAGCCAGTCTTACTAAGTTGCCCATGCTCACCTGGAACTTAGGATCCTCTTGCCTCAGCCTTCAAAGTAGTTGGGATTATAGGCATGCACCACTATATCCAGCTAGAATTTTTCAAGTGTATAATTTAATGGTTTTTTTATAGAAGTTTGCAGTTACTACTTTCTACAACCTTTTCATTACTGAAAAATAATAAAACTTTAAAGCTGTGCCACTTAGGTATCACCTCCCACTTCTCCGGCTCCCTCAGCTAGATGGCCTCAGGTCTATTTTGTTTCTAGCTGCCTGCTGCACACCTGCTATGTGACTAGGAGGGACATGTACCTGTAGAGCTTAGTGGCTGGCTTCTTCGACCCTTGGGCTCTCCAGGCTCACGCATACATGGTATAGCATGACCCATGCCTTGTGATGGCCAAATCGAGCCTACAATAGGGATTCACATTTTTTAATCCATTAATCAGTTGCTAAATATTTGGCTTGTTTCTACCTTTTAATTATTTTGAGTAATATTTCTATGAACACTGCTGTATGCTTTTGTACTAATTTTTTTTAGCACAATTTCTATAGGAAATGTGGATTTTGGGGGCTAAATTTATTCAAATTGAAGTACTATCCTTTATCCCAAGACAATGTCCTTAAAAAGAAATTCAGGGTGAAGATACCCTCTTAAAGAGGAAATTGATGACAACATGAAAAGGCTATTTTGTTCATGTGTTTATTTGGTAAAATAACTTTTTAAATATGTTTTTCTCTTAATTCAAAAAATCTAAAAAACATTATTTAAAAGAAATACAAGATGGCATTTAAGAAAAACCAGGAAGGTTTCCCCCTGGAGTTGAGATTATACACTACAGTTAGGAGAGGAGATTCCAGGCTGAAAGGTATGTCCTAGACACCAGGCAGAGGAGTCTGGGCAATACCTTATCAAGGTAATAAGAAAATTAATAAATGTGCTTAAATATAAAGTTATTAACTAAAAAAAAAAAATAGTGGGCTAAGATAAGACAAGCATTGAATTTGGTGCTGTAAGTCTTGATAACTTCAGAAAGACTTCTCTCAGCAGAAACCAATACAGGCAAGACTGAGAATTCACAAATGCCAAGACCAGCACGTCCTTTTCAGTCCTTATCTTGCCTGACCTTTCAAATCACCTGACACAGGTGAACTACTCTCTCCTCCTTGCAGTACTTTAACCTGGCTTCCCACTTGAGTTCTTCACAGCTACACCATTCTGAGAATTGAGAATATGCGTCACTCAGACCTTGAACTGTCTCCTCAAAATTCTATTTTTTTTTTTTTTTTGGTGGCAGTGTGGGTTGAAACAAGAGAGTGTTGAGCTATGTCTTTGGTCCTGTTTATTTTTTATTTTGAGACAGGGTCTGAATAAGTTGCCCAGCCTGGCCTTGAACTTTCACAGGCCTGTGAAGCATATCCACCAGCCCCACTTGCACTCATTTTTTTAGTCTTCTCATGCAG
Source organism: Ctenomys sociabilis (assembly GCA_004027165.1). Taxonomy (NCBI): domain Eukaryota; kingdom Metazoa; phylum Chordata; class Mammalia; order Rodentia; family Ctenomyidae; genus Ctenomys; species Ctenomys sociabilis. The sequence goes on along the minus strand of PVKA01001821.1, from coordinate 21,707 downwards.
TCTCATGGATCCTCCAGAATGCAGCTCTGAACAGGGTGAGGATTTTTGGCTACTTTATGTGGAATCCCTTATACATAAAGCAGCACCTCGTACGTGGTAGATGCTTGACAAATATCTGTTCAGTAAATGGGTGAATAAATGGCTATATGTAATGTATGAGCTATAGCCCCCCAATTTATATTCCCTGCCTGGATCTATGTCCTGAGCTCCAGATAGATCCAACTGCCTATTCACTGTCTCTCCTGAGACGTGCAGAAGATATCTCAAACTTCCAATGACATCTGAAACAGAGTGCCAGCCAACCCCCCACCAAATGCTTCAGTTTGTTAGCACAGTGCTGTCTAATTCTAGTTCCTGGGGTCAACACTTTTGAACTCATTACCAATGCCTTTTCCTTTTCGTACACCACACATCCAGGCTACCATCCATGCAATCTGCTTCAGCATGTACTACTGCCTCTCTGCAGTCTTTCACCTGGAAGAACACAATTGTCTTCCTGTTTGCTCTCTTTCACTCCCTAATTCAGCCTGTTCTTAAACCACAACCAGAGAGATTTTTCCAGACTTAAGTCAGACCACATCATCTCTCTGTTCATAATCTGACAATTATTTCTACTGCACTCTGAGTAAAAGCACAAGTCTTGATAATGGCTTATAAAGCTCTATTCCTCTGGCCCGATTACAACTCTGACCTCACACCTCCCACTTTCCACTTGCTCCGTCATACCGGCTCCCTCTGCTGTTCCTTCCAAAGGTCAAGGCCGGCACCACAGCAGGGCCTGCTCCCTTACGGGTCCCTGAGGCCGAAGGTTCCCCTCCATACTTCTCCTCTGCAGTCACCTTCTCTGTGACTTTTACGTGGATCACCATGCTTACAACTGCAAACCCAGCCCTACCCTCGTTTTATTATCCCTTTCCTCTGCCTTCTCTTTCGCCCCACACTCAAATACTAAACATTCATTTTACTTCCTGGAACACAAACTTGCAAGAGGACAACACTTTTACTCTATTCCTTCACTGCCATGTTCTCGACTGTGGAATCGCTGCCCGACGCACAGGAAGGGATGAGTAATCCAGCGCTCCAAGAAATGCTTCCACTTCCACCAGGGGGCCTAACAATCGGCTAGCTCGGTTTCCCCAGGGAAAGATCATAAAACGTCGCTAGGATTTCGCCCAATGCAGATGCCTAGAAGGATCATACTCTGCCTAGAAAGAAAAAAACTGTGTTTTGTCGTGTCAACCACAAGGAGGAGTTGGAAGAGCTGAGCAAAGAGGAAACCAGCAGAGGCCGGTTCCCTTGCTTTTCCTACAGTAACCTCCAGGGGGAAGAAAACTGGGTTTGGAACTCACTGTACCAAATGAATGATTTTTCTTTATACTACGACTTAAGATACACACAGAACCGTAAACGTCACAGCCACAATCCTCTCAAGGGCCACAAAAGAGTCAATGGACTCAACCCCTAGGCCAGTGAAGGCCGGGAGAGATTTTTTCTCCTTAACTCCACCACTAGATGATTCACAAACCGGGGAACGCTCTCTGAGAGGCACTAAGCTGCTGTGAAGGCCAGCACGCTCCGGTACCAGTCCTCTCCGCCCCAGGCGCTATGAAGTCGATTCTGGCCCGCGTTCCCAGCACCTACAACCCGAACCGGTACCAAGCCCGCGATCCTCCCAGGCGGCCCTGCACTCACCGCCACCTGTTGATGCCCACATTAGAGGAGCCAGCGAACCAAGGGTCGAGGATGTAGACGCAGCGGATGGTGTCGGCGCCCCGGATGCACTCCTTCAGCGCAGGGTTGTCGTGGAGCCGCAGCCCCTTGCGGAACCAGTGCACGGCGTTCACCCCCATGCCGGGCGCCCACGTCCAGCCGCCCGAGAGTCAGAGGCTCGGAGCCCGGCTCATGCCCGCCGCGGCGGAAGCGAGGCAGGGCGGCCAGGCCGGGTGGCCAGGGCTCGAACCCAATCCCTGCGCCGTCCTCAGGAGCCCGCGCCCGCCGCGCTCGCTCGCGGGACACGCATAACTCCGCGGCTCGGGGCTCCGGCGCCCCCCAAACGCGGCCCGCGCAGACACCGACAGCACCGGGACTCTCGTCCCCAAGACCTTGCCACCGCCGTCGCCGAGGGGAATCGCGGGGACGCGAGCGAAGCGCCAGGAGCGACAGGCGGGGGTCGGCGGCGGGACGCGGCAGGCAGAAGCGCGGCAGGGACGGTCCCGAGGCCGCCCGGGTGACTCCGCCGCGCCGCGTCAGCGCCAGCCCCGCCCCCGCGCGCCCATTGGATGGCGCGCGGTCCATGTGACGCCCGGCACCTCACGTTTCTGAAGTGTGTTTACTACGCCGGCTTCGACCGGGTCCCCTGCGCGCGCCCCGGCCGCCCCCAGAGAGACGGTGGCCGCCCATCCCCAACAGCGCGGGCCGTCGCCCAGGCGCGGGGCTCCCGACGTCTACTGCTCCCGAAAGCCCGGAGCTCTCTCCGGGAGGCGGCCGTGACCGCCACGGGCTGGGGGAGGGGAAGGCTGAGCTCCACCCTCAAGGGCTCCGAGTGGTCGCGATTGGCCGAGGCGCGCAGACACCCGGATGAGCACGGGGCTGCGGGGAGCTCGCGGGCGCGCGCCCGCGCCTGTGCGGCGGGGTCAGAATGGCTGGCTGGGGCCGCGCGCGGCGGGCCGGGCGGTGGGCCGGTCGGCCCGGATGCTCGCCGTGCCGCGTCTTTGCGTGCGGCCTCTGGACTTTCAGCCCGGTAGCTACCCCACTTTTGCGCCCTTTCCAGAGAATGAATTGTGGGCGCTGCCAGCCCTACGACGCATTCATGCAGCGGTGTCCACCCGGGCGCTGCCCAAACGCAGAAGACAAGACGACGAACAGGACTAGCTGCCGTGGGGCTCCCTTACCTGAAAGCTGTACCTCTAGGAAATACCTAAGATAGTTCTCTATGCAGGGCAGATAGAGGAGCTCTCCAAGGTGTTCCTGACACGCCATCCACCACCTTTTTTTTTTTTTTTTTTTTTTTTTTTTTTTTTTTTGTATTTACTACAGAGTCTCACTACACAGATCAGATTCGTAGTGTTTCTCCTGTTTTCAGCCTCCCAAGCGCTGGGATTACAGGCGCAAGCCACCATGCCCAGTCTCAACCACCTTGTTTTAAAGATTAATGTACAGGACCAGGAAGTAGCCAGGCTGACGAAGGATCGCAGCGAGTTCAAGGCCCGCCTGGAGTACTGGACTACGTAGTAAATTCGGTGCCCGTCTGAAGTACAAAGTGAGACTCATTTCAAAAGAGAAGAAAATAGCAGTACTGCTCAGTATTGGTGTTTATTGTGATAATAACGTGCCTCCTGGGGCCAACTCACTCAGGCCTCCTCCTGTCTCTCAGGAATCTTAATAAATTTTTCCTACCTTTGACCTAAAAAAAGTGTGCCTCTGGTTCCAAAGCGTGGCCTCTCAAGGACAGCTTGTTCTTGGTCAGTACCTAGAACACATTCTGACACGTGCTAAATGTGTGACGGGTGCTGCTGGCCACCAGTGGATCAGGAGAAGGAGGGATGGCCGTTGTTAATAGATTGAATAGTTTCTTCCCAGTTCGTACAACTGCTAGCACTGTGAGTGTGTCCGTATTTGGAAATAAGGCCATTAATAAGGTAGGTCCTAATTCAATTTGATGTCCATAGATAAAGGGAAATTTGGACACAGCAACCGACTGCGCGCAAGGAGAAAGCCACGTGAAGATCAAAGTTTCGGTTGGCTCCACACCGAGGAACGAGGAACGGCAGGAGCTGGAGAGGCCTGGAATGCATCCTTCCCAGGGCTCCTAGGGAGGGGGCCTGCTGACTCCCAGCTGTGGGCTTCTGGCCTCTGCTCAGGACAATGAACTCCTCTACACCATCCAATTTATGCACTGTGTGTGGCGGGCCCTAACAAATTAGTAGCAAGTAAATTCAGTAAATTAGGGAACTGACAAGTCTTTTCTACCTCCACTTCTGTTGCCATAGGAAATGGGTATCATCCCCTGTATTAAAATATTTTAAAACTTAGCATCTGAAGTACTGAACGTGTGCTGCTTCTTTTCACTGTTGATGAGCTGCTCCACTCTGACCTGCTCACCACTTGTGCAGAGGATGTGGCATCCAGAGCCATGCCCCCACTTGGATTGCATCAGACTCAGGCCCTGGGGTTGTAATTTCAAAACTACAATGTTTATGTTTCTTTCTAAACACTATGAAAGCAACCAGATTGTGTCTAAAGATAGGTGGGTTTTTAAGCACCCAGATGAGATGAGGGAGGTACGTAGAATATTGATCTCTGTCGAGCTGACTTATGTTTGTGGATTGTTCATTCAAAATAGATGGGTTTTTAAACTGATAGTTGTGTGGGGGTGTCTGTGTAACTTTCATGTAAGCATAAAAGTACTAATTATTATGTGTCACTGCCATCTGCTGTGTATTCCTCAACTACCAAAAATATTTCCATGACTGACCTCCAACCAGACCTAACAAATCTGCTATAGCAGTCCCAAGATCCAGTCACCTTCCAAACATGAGAAATTTAAGGACTTTTAGGTCTAAGTCGTAATGTGCTGGGGTGAGTTCATGGCTGAGTGCAGTCAGGAGGTGGGGCCTGATTAGAGGTGGATCATAGGAAGGTAGCCTGGAAGGATGCATTCCTGTCTCTGTCCCCTGCCTTCTCTCTCTTCTTTCTGGTTTGTGGGAGACCTCCATGCTGCTCTCTCTTGAAAATCAAAGGCCTTGCCACAACCTGGCCCTCACCTCTCTTTCACGCTGTTCACTGAGCTAGGTAGAGCTGGCTATTCTGACACAGGTATTCCTGGCAGTAAAGGTGCCAGCCTTGCATACTTCAGAACTATCTGTGCATTGCTAGCAGGAGGCCTCAGTGCCTAGCATGGCTACAAAGCTTCTTTTTCCTATGTGTTCCACTAGGAACAACCTCCCTGACTGATAGCAATGGAAGTGAGGGGCTATTGTTTCAGAGAGAACAGGGGGTCGTCCCAAGCTCCTCAACTGCAGAATGTTCTCTCCTTGTCTTTCTTTGGCATCCCTTGCTGTAGTGCTGGGCGGATCAGACTGCTACCCTCATCAGGGGTTTTGGCGACTGCAAACTTTTAGACTGACCTCTCATCACGTTTAGCTAACTGGCTGATGGGAGGGCAGTTTTCCCCTGCCACGCCTCTGCCCTTCCACATCTGTCTTGGAGCTGGCAAATGACAGACTGAGTCCTCTGAGAACTGCGAGCCAAATCGCACCTCTCCTCCTTTCAGTGGTGTGCTGAGTATTGTGTCCCAGCAATGCCAAAGTCTGGATGGGGTTTGTCCTCCCAGGATCCCTGTGTTGGTGCTGTGGGCCTCAGTGTGGTGATGAGAGAGGCAGGAGATCATGTGAGGTGAGCCTAGTGGAAGCTCATAGGTCACTTCTGAGGCAGTGCCCTCGGAAGGGGTCAGGGGACTCCAGTCTGCCTCTGGATTCCTGCTGGGTGTTGCGGTCTCTGTTGTTGCATGTGCACTTACCACACAGCTTCCATCAGAAGACTGGGGCTGCTCACCTCAGATCTTCTGCCTCCATGCCTAGGGGATGCACAAGTCTCTTGTCTGTATTAGCTCATATAGCTTATGTTTTGTTACAGTAATGAAAAACAGACAAATACAATGATCTTGACCAAGTGACCTAAGTTTTCATAGAATAATTCATCTATAAAATGAGGGGGTTAAAGTAGATCATTTCTAAGTTGTTATTTCAAAAACACAGCGTGCCCATGCTCAAAATATCTAAGCATTAGAGCCCTGTTAAGCATTCCTTTAGCTACCATCCATGTTAGAGAAATCAGTATCTCTGATTCACGTGCATCCAAGTAGGTCAGCCTCTGAGATGGATGTTTTCCTCTGGGCCCTGTCATACGGAGACAGTTTTTAGTATGTATTACCAACATACCAAATCATGAAGTAGATGACCCAGTTCCCCCCGCCCCAGTATTTTTTGTTGTTGTTATTATTGTTGTTGTTGTTTTGTTTTGGTTTGGTTTTTTTGGTGGAACTGGGGATTGAACTCAGGCCCTTGCACTTGCCAGAGAAGCACTTATTCTACTGAGCTATCCCTGGCCCCTGCCCCTCCAGTTTTGATATGATCTGAATGTTGACTGAGTATATCCCAAACTAGAGTCTTTGTGAGGACTGAAGTTAAATGTGTCAAAGCAGAATTACTTTCTAAGGTAAGTTATGGGTCTTATGTGAGGCTATAATGAACACATAGCAAAGATTTCACCAAGTTCCTCAAGAATGAAACCCAGGAGCTGTCAAGATTACAAGGAAGGCCTGCAGAGCAGCTATGTATGTGGACCTGGCTACTCTGGCTTGTCCTCATCAAAACTCATGTTGAAATTTGGTGCCCAATGTAACAGTGCTGCGAAGCTCTTGAGCCTTTGAGAGGGAGGGGGTAATTAGGTTGCAAGGGCTGCATGCTCATGAAGGGATTGAGGTAGCTCTCCCAAGAGTAGGCTGTTATGAAGCTACCTCTTGCACTCTGCCTCTCTGTGTGTCCACACCTGCAGTTCTCATGCCAGCTACCATGTGATGCCATCTGTGAGGTTGTAACCCAGTGTGAGGCCCCATCAGATGTGCCTACATGATCGTGAACGCCCATGCTCCAGATCCATGAGCCAAAAACTTCTGTTCTTTGTAAATTATCCATTGTCAGTTATTATGTGATAGTAACAGAAAGCAGACTAGCACTGGCCATCAGGAATGTTAAGTTTGCTTAATATATGCAGAGCTGGCTTCTTTCACAGAAGAGAAGAAGGGAAATCAATTGCACTTTCACAGAACAAAATTTGCTTGCATGTCCATGAACCAAATTCATTTGCATTGCTGTCAGTTGTCTGCAATTTAGAGTTGTCAAATAGCTCAAGGACGGTGATCAGCAGAAAATAACCTGAACACACTGTACAGAGATTCAGTATCTCCCACCTTTTCTCCCATTTCAAAAATATCCTTTTTTTTTGCCACCACTCCAAAGGGATCTTCATGTCTCACAAAAGAGTTCCTTTTCCTCTGCCATAGTCCCCCTTTTTGTGTCACTAGTTGCCATCTGTGTCTTTTCTGTTGTTTACTTGATAATTGCCAGTCAATTTATTCCTGACCCCACCCCAAATATGAGGTCTGGAGATTTTTGTCTGTCATCTTCTTTGTTATATCATTATCCCTTGCCTCGATGCCTGGTTCTCAACCTCCAGTAAACTTCAGACTGGAAACACCCTCGTGGTTACAGTGATCGTTGCACTGCCTTCCCACACCAGCCCCAGTTGATGACCTCTGAGCTCCAGCCTCTCCTTGCACCACCTCCTCTGCGTCAATGGAACTGGACTTCTCTTTTGTCATGGGTGTGCTGTTGAACATAGTCAGCAGAGGGCATTGGAGGGAAACTGCAGGAGGAAGGGGCTTCTCTTTCTAGTTCCAGCTCACCTCTATTTCTATTTTCTGGGTCCTACACTGGTGGGGAAGGGACAGATAATGAGCTCACCTGTGTGGGTCTTAGTGGTGTCCTTTCAGGTGGGTTCCCACAGGCCACTGCATTCTGGGGAGGTGTTTCCTGTGGCCCGTCCCAGCCATGGTTTTCTGCTTGCTAGTTTTGGGCTGATGACTAGGGACAGCCCTGGTTGAGGGCTACCCAGCCAGCTTCTTCATTACCCAAGGCCTGTGAGGTCCAAGTACCACCCTTAGAAGAGACCCCAGCACCCATTCCAAGTGGGTTCTTCCTTAGGGCTCCCTCAGTCTTTAGAATTTCTTCAGAGTTCTTTTCCTCCCTTCTTAATCACCAGCTATAACTTATATTTTCTGTAATACTGAGACTTGAACACAGGGCCTTCATATTGAGTTGCAACCCCAGCCCTTTTAAATTTTTATTAATTTTTAATTGATTTTTTTTTAAATTAGGGTCCTACTAAGTATTTCAGTTGCTCAAGTGGGGCTCCAACTTTCAATTCTCTTGACTCAGCCTCCTTCAGCACTGGCATGTACCAGCATATAATTCTCTTTATTAACTACTCCATGGTTGATTTAATGAGTAATTTCTCTCTCCTACTGGGGGACTGATGCAATCTGTAACTGACCCGGTCCACAAAGATGTACTTCTGAGCAGTTTTCTTGCTTGTTCTCAATTGAGTGCATTTAGAGAGTGTAAATAGTTACAAATGTGGTAATACAGTATTGTGAAATGTTAGCCAGTACCCAACACAAGTCTTTTTTTGTCCTGTGACCGTCCTCATGCAGGTCACTGGGTGTGAGTCCTGTTACCTTGGTGGGGCAGCTAGAGGACAAGGAGTCCATGATTTCCTTCAAAATTCAAGAGCCTGACTCCAGAGGCAAATCTGGAAAAAGCCAGTGCTTCCTACCTATTCAGCCAGCAGCCAACACAAGTCCTGCACAAGTTCTGGCCTGGGAGCCAAGCACAAGGAGAGAAATGATATATATTACCTAGAATAGGAAGGTGCAGCTTACCTACTATATGCAGGGATAGATCCAGATCCTGAGATAAGTTCAGATTGGTCCGAGGTTGGAACACATTGATACCAACTGTTAGGAAAGGAAAGAGGGGCCCAAATCACAGATAATTCCTGCCACTTTGTCACCTTTATGGCCCAGTGTAAAAACCCATTGGGTGCTACTGGGCAGAGAGGGCTTGGGCAGCCCTGCCAAGTTCCTGTGTGTTAAAAGAACAGTTGGAATTTTCTAGCTGTCCTCCCCTCTCTGAAGGCCTGAAGAGCTGGATGAGAAGCCTGGCTAACCAATGGTTATGCAAAGACAACAGTGTGACCCAAGATGTCACAGGGGATATGACCAGGACTAGATGGGACTCATGCTTCTGACAGATGGCAGCAACAGGACCAGGCAGGCCACAACACAGTTGGCAGTGTAGGCTGCCATCCCCTCAGCAGCTCAGAACTCAGCCGCTACCCTGACGAGGAGAGGAAACACTCTGAAGTGGCTGAGAAGGCCTGGAGTTGACAGGGTTTTCAGCCAATGAGAAGCCTGCGACTGAAGACAGAAACCAAAGGGAGGTGTAGAAAAATGGCAGCAGCTGCTTATGGACTCTGATTTGTGGACTCAAAAATTTTGTGCTTGCTGCAAAACCTTTCCAAGTATTATGAAAAGCTTCAAAGACCTTACACAAGCTCTCTGGCCCTGAGATTAGCCAGCATCCCTCCCCCACCCCCTTTCCACCCATCTCTCTGCCTTCAGCTCTGCACTCCTCACTCCTCACTGAGGCTCCTGCCTCAGCCTCCTTACATGGGCCCCTTGAGGCACTTTCCCAAGATCCTTTCAGCCTCTCCACCCTTGCTTCGGGTGTCTGCCCAGTGAAGTCTAAGACTTGTCGTCGTCGTCATTCTCTGATACTTTCTTATCTTGATTGCTGCCTACCATTATATCACACGTTTGTTTGGTCACATGTCTCCCTGCTTGGCTATGACCCTCAGGACTTATTAAGTAATTTGGGGGGAACCTTAAATGTTCTTGATAATATTAGAGATCATTTGAATCCCTCATGTGTGCCAGACACTGAACTATTGCACTAGGTATTTGGCTGACATAGCCTCACATGTGTTGTTTTAATTTTCCCAACAGCTATACATGAGGAAACCAAGGCTTTCAGTGGTCAAATTCTCATAATTTCTCCAAGTAGAAGAGGCAGGAAAAGAGCTGAGGTCTCCTAGTGCTACCTGATTGCCTGCACTACCCCAGGATTTGGAGACTCTTGCAGAGCTGCAGACTAAAGGCATCCAGCGGTAGGGGAAGGCAGGCAGGCAGATCCCTGCCCAGACCACTCCAAAGTGTTTTTAGAGAAAGGTGCATTTGCCTTAGACACAGGAAATATTTTAAAGGAACAAAAGAAAAGATTCTAAAGGAATAGAGTGCTATGTAAAACACAACATGTCTATGGACAGTGCTCATATGTATGTGAAAATGTGGTACGGGGCAAGTGGAAGACAGACAGGATGGTGCCAAGAAGCTTGGGGTGTCCCAATTTGTCGACACAGCCAGTCAGCGGCAAGGTGAGAAGCACAGCACTCAGGGAGGGCTGTGGATGGTGGGGCTAGTCCTTGGATGCCGGCGCCACTCGAGCCTTGGGCCTTCGAGGAGGACTAAAGGAGGTCTCTTGGTGGTGGTGTTTTCTAGGAGTGGCAGCTCCTAGAAAGGGCCACGGGGTGAGGCAGTTTAGGAGAAGCTTCTTCTGGGGTGACTAGAGCCCCCAAAGACCTGGTGGGAGTGAGCTCCTTAAAGAAAATATATCTAAATAGTAGGCGTTATGAGCTCCGGGCAGAGGGGGAAGGAATGACCCTTCTATTTTTTTTTTTTTCTGGAATCGGGGATTGAACTCAGGCCCTTGCGCTTGCCAAGGAAGTACTTATTCCACTGAGCTGTCTTCCCAGCTCTGACCCTTCTGTTCTTGAAGCTAGATTTTTAAGTGGCAATGGTTGGTGGACAGAACCAAGATGCAACCAAGAGAAGACATGTAACGCTATGTAGGTATATAAAAGAACAGAGGGCTGGGGGTATAGCTCAGTGACATAAGTGCCTGCCTGGCAAGTGCAAGGTCCTGAGTCCGATTCCTGGAACCAAAATATAAAACCAGAATGTACACAGTAGTATGAGAACAGGTGCCACCCAACTTGCTATTTCCCACCCTGAAACTGGCTCAGAATCCCAAGATCAAATCCAAGATTAAAGTTGTCAGGTGCTGCTTCTGCCACCTGGAGGCCAGTTCAGAAGGTACAAGAAATTCCACAAAAATCGATAGCTTTAGAAAATCTCTCTTCTGCAAAAATACAGTTAGTCGGAACAAGCCACTTAAAATGCATCTATAACTATACACTATCAAGGATAATCCTACTAAAATACTAACACTTTAAAAAAAGATAAGTTTAGTTCTTACTAAAGAAAAATGAATTATTTATTTACATATTTGTTTGTATTTTTTAAGGAAGGGTCTACGGGGTATTCAGGGCTTCACTAATAGATCGGACTTGTAGTGATCCGCCTTTTTACAGCCTCCCACGAGCTGGGATTACAGGTGCACACCACCATGCCCAGTGTCAATTGCCATCTCAGTGGGCCCCGGGGACAGGGACAGTACCGCAGGCCCAAGGATTGAACCCCCAACCCCTACTCCTGCTTATAGGCACTTTAATCTGCTGAGCTATTTGGCTAGCCCAGAAAAAAATGAATTAAACATAAGACTTTTCTTTTTAAAAGCAGCGCTGGGCTGGGAGGTAGTTCAGTGGTACGGCACCTGCTTGGCAAGTACAAGGTCCTGAGTTCAATTCCAAGAACCAAAACAGAGAAGCCATTCTAGGTTGACACAGATGCCACAGCAATTCTACACTGTACCATATTCCTCTATACTTTCTGCATTCAGTTCGGTGCATCTATCTTATGGTTCAGTGGCTATAACTCCTTGGAACAAAGTAGAACAAACCCCATTTCCTGCTCTTCTGTTAATATATTGGATGACATGTGTGCACTACTGCTGCTTTGCCTTTCACTGATAGCATTCCAATTGGCCAATCACAAGCTTTGTGTATAGCACTATGGTAGCCAACGATGTTTACCCAAGGCATGATTATTGTTAATTGAAAACTTTTTCCAATTAGTCAATCATGGGTAGGCTAATTTGCATATCAGAAATTATACTGACTATCTCAGTTACTTTTTACTTATTGCTGGGACAAAATACTTGACACCCAAAATGAAGGAGGGAAAAGTTTATTTAGCTCACAGTTTGTGGAGGTTTCAGTCCATACTCGGTTGGCTCCCTGGCAGAGTAGCCCACTGCAAAGGGCAGCAGTTTATGGCAGCAGAGAAGAGCAAAGAGCAAAGAGAGGGGCAGAAGCTGTAGCTTCTAGCCAGCTACTCTCTCTTCCTTATATTATAAACAAGCTACCCTGGGGCTGGGGATGTAGAACTCACACCATGAAGATGCTTACAAACTAAGAATCCTGGCTCTCTGCTGAGTCACTTAATCAAACTTCTGAACTTCTCAAGTTGACACAATGTATCAACAAGTACACTGACCAATCCAGAATAAGCTAATTTGCATGTTGAGAAGCCTGTTGCAGTGGAGGAGTCATCTTCCTTGCAGCATTCAAGGGGATCCCCTTTCTGTTCCCCCCACATTTCCTCAAGGTTTTGTGAAAGAATTCCCCCTTCAGGCAAATCTTTCATCGTTCTTCTTTAGATATTATAAATCTCAGGCCACAAAGCTAGATGTGCAGGAAATTATTTTCTATGAATCAACTTCTTGAGCCAGACCTGTATACTGCCCAGGTGACAGGAAGTTGTCACCTGGAAGTAGGCTTCCTTCCTAATTCCTGGAGCCACATTGCAGGTGATGTACCTTACGCAGTACCAGGTTTTGGGCCCCTCCATGTGAACCTCCTGGCTGTCTCTTCCCATTTCAGATGACATTTCAGTCATCTGAATCAACATGTTCTCTTTTTAGTGAGTTTGAGCTATATTTCTGTAGCTTACAGCCAAAACATTTTAACCTCTAGGAGAGAGAGTAGGATGGAAAGACAGAAGCAGCAAGAAGTGGGGTTCAGATTATCAGAGATTAAAAACCCTGTCTCCACCAACAGAGGAGAAACAGGGTGTCCTGCATTTCTGTCCGAGTACGTGCACTGATGGGCTGTGCCACTGCAGCATCCAGGCTTTTCTTTGTGACATCACCCCGAGGAGCTGACAGACCTCCAGAGAGGTAGAAAAGTGGCCTCGGGAAGTGGCAGCATGGCCAGGATTGGGGAAATCTGAGCAACAATGTCCCCAAACCCAGCTCCTCATGGTGATGCCCCAAACAAAAGAAAACCTCCAGCTTTTGCACATGTGGCCAGGGGTCAACTGGTCAGTGGTGTGACAGCAGATGTGGCAGACCTGCCCCTGTGACAGCAGAGACAGTCACTCACACAGGGCTAGGTCTGTAACTTAGCCTCAGAAGAAACACAGAGCCCTTTGACTCTTGTGGGGACAGTATGTCATGCAGAGATGGCCACTGTGTGTGTCACATAGGCCTTGAAGAGCTGTGTGCCCTCTGCTGATTTTGTGTCCAGACAACACCTGATGACAGTTTGCATTAATTTGTTTTTGTTGCTCAGATTTCCCCAATCCTGGCCATGCTACCACTTACAACCAAATGTTTTCATTGTAAGCTACAGAAATATAGCTCAAACTCACAAAAAGGAGCATGTTGATTCAGATGACTGAAAAATCTAGGGCTTGTTTCAGGCAGTGATTGATCTGGCCAATCCAAGAAAAGTCTTTGCAATGCATCCTTGTATGTCAGGCCATGTTCTGAGCATGTTCATTCTTGTATGTCAGGCCATGTGAGCTATGTGTCCTCTGATCCCCAGACCAGCTACCACATGGAAGATAAGCGGTCTGTGAACACCTGCCCACACGACATGCTCATAAGAAATTAGAGTGCTGCTATTTTAAGCTGCTCAGTTTTGTAGTGACTTATTATACAGCAGTGGTTATGGGATCACTACTGGTAAGCCTAAAAGGAATCCTGGTATTGGCTGTTTGATGCTAATGGAACACTTTTGAATAAAAACATATAATAGATCTACATCTTGAAATTAAATAACAGTATCTTTTCTGCTCTGAGCCCTGGAGAACCTTCTCCCCTCCCACCTACTTGCCAAATGGCTTCCAAACAGGTGTGGCAGGGGGAGCAATGGCCCTAGACTAGGAGGCAGGGAGAGCTGGACGCCTCTCTACTGACTCCTCTCTCTGCCACCACCATTTCTGTGACATCCTCTGTGGCAGTGATTATGGCTAGAAATGTTGAAGACCTTAAGAGACAGAAAATATAACTGGGAAGCAGGAGGATTTTATACAGTGCACCTGATTCTATCTCAGTCAAAAGACTGAGCCCCAAACAAAAGAAAACCTCCAGCTTTTGTACACATGGCCTGGGGTCACTTGGTTAGTGGTGAGACAGCAGGCTATAGCAGAGGCAGTCACTCATGCATGGGCAGGTCTGTAACTTAGCCTCAGAAGAAAGACAGAGCCCTTTGAGTCTCGTGGGGACAGCATGTTAAAAACCTGGAGGTTGTGGGTGTGATGGATGTTACAGAACTCTTGCTTCAGGATCGTTATTGTCCTTCTTCTCATCAGGAACACAGCAGAGGTCAGCCTTAAAGGAAAACAGATCCCAATGGGAACAGGACACCACAGGACTCTGTCTGTAGGAGTGCAGCGACTCGCTTCATCTGTGACCTCTCAGAGGCAGGTACTTTCAGGGAAGGGAGCTCAGGAAAGAAGGAAGCTGGGTTTTCTCCTGAGTCTTGTTTTCTTCCATGACTGCTGGTTAGCGGCTCACAGCTGCACCAGGCATGGCCCAGACTCGACAGTGGCTCTGCCCAGGCCTCTCCGACCTTCCCTGCTCCCAGCCACTCACTCAGGCATAGGCATGCTGAGCCTAGGAAGCTCCTGCTTGCTGCTGCTGTGACCTCCTGGGTGCCTTGCTAGACTGTTGGGCTTCTTAGCTCTTCTAGTTCCAGTTTCCTGTGTTATTTTTCCTTATAGTGGTTTCTATTTCCTGGCTTGTCCCTCATAGATCCAATTGCTAACATCATTGTCCGCCTCAGGAGCAGCTGTACTTCCAAATAGTTAAATCCATTTCCCAGATAAGAGAACCGAAGCACAAGGAGAGAGATTCATTCTCAGCACAACTGATGTCTAGAAGCAATGATATTATGCCAGAAAATCTTTTCTTAAAGTTGAAAAATCCATGGAGGGCTGGGTGATAGCTCAGTGGAATAAGTGCTTGCCTGGCAAGTGCAAGGTCCTGAGTTCAATCCCCAGTACCATCAAAAAATAAAAAGTAAGTTGCATACTTTATACTGGGTGCAGTGGCACACACCTATAATCCCAGCGCTTGGGAGGCTAAAAACAAGAGGATCACACCGAGTCCAATCTGTGCAGAAAGACCCTGTAGACCCTATATGACAAATAAAAAATAAACAAATCCATGGACATCACTCTCAGGGGGCATGGGAGGCTGTTTGTTATGCTGAAAGCACTCATTACTGCGTCTGCTCCGTGGGTGTGTTCCCTCTGTGGACATGCATTGGGCCATGTCCTGAGGATCTGGGCAGTGTTTTATGTGTTGGTATCAGGACTCAGAAAATGATACCCAGAAGTATGGCATGTTGACATACTGAGCACTTTGTGTGGAAGAAAATTGGAAGGGCGCAGCCGCCACCCCAGAAAGAGGTCTCTCCAAGCTCCCCCCGTCCTGCACACTCTGCCAAGCACGGGGAATCCTTCAGGTGAAGTTCTCTCATCTCCCAAGATCAGATCCACCCAAAGGAACATAATTGTTTATATTCCGTCCCTGACACTTTTTTAACCGGAGAGTTAACCATAAGCAAGACTGATTTCTGTCACCATTCCTAGACTCTGCTGCAAGCTGTTGTTACTTCCCAACAAGAATTACTTACCAAGGATTGCTGTGGGCTCATTACTTCCTCTACAAATCTTTCTACCCTTCAAACTCGCCTGCAGCACTTGTCTCTGGCTTCCTGTCCCCTGTGGAAACAGGATTTAGGCCTCGGCCCTCTGACTGTGCTGAGTCTCACACTGTATGTGGCTCCTGAGCCCACAAACGTATTAGCAAGTAGGTCCCTCTCTTCTCCTGTTACTTGCTCCTCAGTGTGTTTCAGCCAGCTTCGGCCTTTGGAGGGAAAATTCCCATCAGCCTGACCCAAGACTTCAGTAAAACATTTTCTCTCTATATGTTGGCTTTTAATCTTCAAAAGTCTTCACTTAACCCCTCGTTTAACCTGTAACTAACTCAAGTACTAACTTTCCACATGTATGATTTCTTTTTTCTGCTTGAAGGTTAGAATTCTAATTTATTTACTTATTTATTTACTTATTTTTAGAGTTCCAATTTAAATTGCACTCCGTGTCATAGTTTTTGTGAAGTGGTTGGAGCTAAACGTGGTATGGGCCAAGAGGATGTTTATTAGAACATATCTGCTTACAGAGCAATGAGCTCACCCAACCTGTAGTGGAACTGAAACTAAGACTTGGAGGTTCAGTGTGGTGGGAGGGTGGTGAGAGGAGATGTACGAGAGAAATGAGATAAAGGCCCCACATGGAGAGCGCAGATAGCTAAAGGCCACCAAGGCAGGAAGAGCAAAATGGGAGGTAGAAAAGATCAAAGACATCACAGCCAGAGAGGGCAGGCCAGCAAGGTTCACATTTCAGAGAGGAAGTTTTGGTATATATATATATATACTAAATATATATTGGTATTTTTTTTTTTTTTTTTTTTTTAGTAGTTATAGTGGCTCTCAGACCTGTTTGTGATGACATCTGAGGGGCCAAGATCTATATCCAGGAGTTCTTCTTGGGATGTCAGGGTGCCAGAAATGTGCAGTGTATCTCTCCGTGGAACAGAGAGAGGAGAACTTGCTCAAAGCCTTTGCCATCAGCACTACCACGATTCAGGACTTTGGTTGAAACAAAGGAGGACATGGACGGGAAGGGAGAGGAAGGAGTTACAGGGCAGACTCTGTGCCCTGTTCTGCTAGCCTTAACCCCTCTCCCAAAGTGTGAGCTTCTCAGTGTCCTCCCACTCCTTTCCTTTCCCATTATACATCCATGGCTCCCTCTCCTGCCATCCCCCTCCAATCAGACTGTCATCTCAGAGCTCCTAGGACTCTACTCCTTTCTTGAGGCAAACAGGCACCATCAGTAGGACTTCAAGCTTGTATGGAGAGCCGACAAGGACAACCATTTGGAAATGTGCTCAGTGCCATCAACAGAGCCACGATTAATTGAATCCAACCCAAGTGACAAAACAACATGGAGGGTGGGGTTAGGTTTCTAACTATAATCAGAACAAAGCACTAGACAATGGTGCAGCTTAAACCCAGGAGGTAGGTTCACAAAATCAACCATCACCATCCTAGAGATACGTACCTGAAGCTCCCAGTTGGAATAAATGGTGACTTTTCTAAAGACCCAATGTCTCCATTTTTGATACTGCAGAAATCATTCTAGAATTCACATTCAGAGAAGAATTTCTGGCAGGAAACAATCAATACAACTTGCTTGGAGTGGAAGCACAGTTCAAGTTGAGATGGTGTAACTGTTCTCCTGTTAGAGTGCACTCCTGTAGTTTAGTTTTGGGAAGACTTATAACTAAATATAGAATGATCAAGAGACCAAACACAGATCATTCACACTTCTGTATTTAAACTTAGGAGAAATCTGTGGATGTTTCATATTTATTGTATCTATAATGTTTCAGATAATTGGGTGAAAGAGAACATGAGAGATTAGTCTTCTGATTTCAACTTGAAATGTGTGGTGGAGAAATTGAATTTATTTATTTATTTAATTTTTGTTTTATTGAAGTACAAATATCAATGAGATAGTTTTAAGATACCTTGACAATATGGATTTGATGAATTAATACATTGCAAACGGTTTTCATAATGTTTTGGTATCATAGAAGGTGCATACATGATTATTATACTTACAGACATTATTATAGCATATGACTCTTATCAGTAAAGAAAGAGAGTGAAGCTGTTTGTGTATCATTTTCTATACCTGAATTACATCAAAGATTCAATAATTAATACTTTCTACCTTGTTATTTTCCTAGTGGTTGTCCATAGTACTTGAAGCTGACATAATATCCTGTCCAACCACCACTAGTGCAAATCTTGCCTCTCATAGGATTATGTAGAAGCACAACGTTATCTATCCCCACGGTACTGTCTATACACATACATCATGATTCTTCCTTTCTATACCCCTTCCTTTGTCTACACCTGTCAGAGATGGGCACTCCATTGTCATTTAATGAACTTAGGTGCTTGAACTCAACAACACAATCCAACACAGTCCAGCATTCCACTACAATAGTGAGTTATCTGAAGAAGTTGTCGACCATAGCCATTTACAGCTCAGCTTAATATTATGGCCCCATGATGTATACTTCATTTTTATACTTTTCTGCTGGATGGTTAAGACCTAGATAGAGCAAGACTTATATACCAACACATGTACTTTATGTTTCTTATGAGGTCAGTGACGTCCCCTCAGGGTTTATCTTGTAGTCCTGTACCTTATTTTGTAGATCCTTTGTCTGTGTCATCCATGTGGATGAATCACGGCCAATGCTTAACCAGTTTGCTCTCTGTGAGAGCCTGAGAGAACGTTTTCTCTCCATGTGACTCTCTCCAGGCACACTATAGAACTTCAGTCTCCTCTGTAGTTTCATAATCTCCTTGTTCAGAAAATTTGGAGCTCAACTGAGTTTCATGATGTTGCAGTACAGGTTCTCCTATGTCCTGAGTCTTTGCTGATCTTGAAAGGCTAGAACCAAAATGTTGGTTGGCCTTGCGGCTCTTCTATTTCTCCAACTTTGATCTGTGAACTTAGGTTGTTAACCATCCAGAAGAAAAGCTGATTAGTATCCTGCAGCATATGCCATTCACTTTGCCTTATCAGATTCAATTGATTTTAGTTGTTGTTGTACGTTTCCTTTTGTATTTTTGCTTTTTGCTTCTTATACTAGGGAGACTACACGATATTTACACGTGTATCTGGTTTATTTCACTTATGAGTATATGTTCAAGTGGCATCCACTTCAGTATAAATGCTTCAAACTTATCATTCTTAATAGCTAATACTCCATTATATAGAAATATCACATCTTTTTCAACCATTCCTCATGTGATGGACATCTTGGTTGTTTCCAAGATTTTGCTATCACAAATTGTGCTGCTACAAACATAGGTACACATATATCACTATGATACAATGTTTTCAGTTCCTTTGGGAAAATTCCCGGTAGGGGGATAGCCAGCTTGAATGGCATTTCTAGTCCTACTGTTTTGAGGAGTCTCCACACTGACCTCCACAATGGTTGAACCAGTCTACATTCCCATCAGCAGTGGAGAGGTGCTCCCTTTTCTCCACAACCTTTCCAACATTTGTTGTTGGTTGATTTCCTTATGATAGCCATTCTTTCTGGAGTGAGATGGTATCTCAGTGTTGTTTTTATTTGCATTTCACAGATGACTAGTGATGTGGAGCATTTTTTCATATATTTATTCGCTTCTTTAATTTCGTCCTCTGAGAAGTGTGTATTCATCTCAGATGCCCATTTCTGAATTGGGTCTTTAAATTTGAGGGCCCTGTTATATTTTAGTTCTTTATATATTCTAGACAGTAGTCCTCTGTCTGATTGCTTATTAGTTAGGATTTTTTCAAAATTTGTGGGTTGTCTTTTCACTCTGTTGACAATTTCTTTTGACATGCAGAAGCTCCTTAAGAAGAGTTGATCCCAGTTGTTGATTCTTTCAATTGCTTCCCGTGAGAATATATGTTTGTTCATGAACTCTTTACCTACTCCTATGTCTTTAAGAGTTCCTCCTACTTTCTCTTCCAGGAGATTGAGTGTTTCTGTTTTGATGTTTAGATCTTTAATCCATTTTGACTTTAACTTAGTTCATGGTGATAGAGCTGGGTCAAGTTTTAGTATTCGGCATGTAGAAAGCCATGTTTTCCAGCATTTGTTAAAGAGGCTATCTTTCTTCCAGTGAGCTTGTTTAGCCCCTTTGTTGAAGATCAGATGGCTGAATGTGATTGTAGATGCCTCTGCATCTTCTAATCTATTCCACTGATCCTCAGGTCTATTTTGTTGCCAATACCATGTTGATTTTATCACAGTGGCTTTGTAGTATAATTTTAAGTCAGGAATTGTGATGCCTCCTGCCTTGTCTTTATTGGCCAAGATTGCCTTTGCTATTCTAGGTTGTTTGTGGTTCCAACTAAATTTTAGAAATGATTTCTCTATATCTAGGAGGTATGTTGGTGGCAGTTTGATAGGGATTGCATTAAATCTGTACAGCAATTTTGGGAGTATGGCCATCTTCACGATGTTGGTTCTTCCTATCCAGGAGCATGGAATATCTTTCCATTTTCTGAAATCCTCTATAATCTTTTTTCTTAGAGTGTTGTAATTTTCTGTGAAAAGATCTTTGACTTCCTTGATTAAGTGAATCCCAAGGTATTTCATTTTCCGCAGTGCTATTGTAAAAGGTATTGTTTCTACTGTTTCCCTTTCAGTGTCCTTGTTATCTGTGTAGAGGAATGCTATTGACTTTGGAGTATTGATTTTGTATCCTGCTATGCTACTGAATTTCTGAAAAATATGGAACACTTCATGAATTTGCTTGTCATCCTTGCACAGGGGCCATGCTAATCTTCTCTGTATCGTTCCAATTTTAGTATATGTGCTGCCGAAGCGAGCACGAGAAACTGAATTTAGATTTGTAGTTTGTTACTCAAAGGTATAAGAGGATTTTATAGTTTGCAAACAGTAGACTTTTGAAATGTTTAAGAGAATCATTGTATTTATAAATTTCATTTAGTTGTAAGTACTTGGGAATGTTCTGCTTGTCAGAGTAGGTGATTAATGTGCTTAAGAAAGAGAACTGAAACATTAAATTTAAGAATTCAGTTTAAAATATTTTAGGGAAATTTAATTAAACTAAGGTTGTAAACAGAACTGGTTGTAGTGAGTTTAGTTTGTTCACCTTCAGAATGTTAATCAAGGGGCCGGGGAGATGGCTCAGTGGAATAAGTGCTTCCCTGGAAAGTGCAAGGGCCTGAGTTCAATCCTCAGTTCGGCCAAAAAAAAAAAAAAAAGTAAAACAGAATGTTAATCAAAGCTCTCTTATTCCAGACTTATCATCAGCAGAATATTTGCATGTTGAACCTAAAAGGCTGAGAGAAACCAGGATTTAAATGGTACCATTTTAATACATAAATGTAAATTTAAAAATAATCTCCCTGTTCATATCTCCTACCCTGCATGGATGAAAAGCTAAAAGAACAGGCTTCTCAGGTTTTATTTCTCCTAATACTACCTCAGTTCACATATGCTTCTGTTCATGAATAACTTGATTCACAAACAGAAGCATTCAGCAGGAATTTGTGGCCTTGGGTAGTGTCTTTCCCAGAAAGGGAGAACAAGTTAAATTCATGAGCCATGGTACCTCTGTTGCTTTTATTCAGGAGACTGACAAAGAGAAAAGTTCCCAGATGTGATGAAAATTCAAGCATTTAAGAGAATGGAGGAAAACAAGATAGGTGAGACCAGGAAAGCAATTCAGCAGGATGGGCTCTCCCTGAAGAGGCTTCACAGATAAGGAACATATATTTGTGATAGCTGAGGATTACCTCAAATAATGTAAAAGTATTGTTTCCTGTAATGTTTACTTTAAATGTAATTTATGTCATCTACAATACTAATTAAATGGGCTTGTAAAACTTCCCTGGAAACTAACCATTGACAAACTTGCACAGGCTAGAATGAAATTCCATAGCATTTATTTTTATTTATTTTTTTTTTTGCATTTATTTTTATTTTATTAAAATACAAATGTCAATCAGACAGTTTCAAGACACCTTAACCACACAGAGTCGATGAATTAATACATTGCAAACTGTTTTCATAACGTTTTGGTACTGTACAAGGTGCATACATGAAATTATATTTACAGGTTTTTTTTATAGCTGAATTATATCAAAGATTCAATAATTATTTACCTAGTGGATGACCATAGCACTAAAAGCCGACATAATATCCTGTCCAACCACCATTAGTGCAGATCTT